>JAFBJW010000118.1:1207037-1512713 GCA_016785235.1 Pseudorhombus dupliciocellatus
ATGGGGGAGGTGGGGGTTGAAGCATTGATGGAAAGAGCAGCAAAGACAAAAATCAATATTTGCTGGGTGGATGAAAATTCCCTCAGCTTCCAAGCCGGTTGTCTGGAGGAGTTTGGCTGTTTTCTTCCCCGCTGTTCTCCACTGTGGGCACCCTTCATCTCTTGCCAGAATCCCTCATTCACTGTGCTTACTCCAGACCTCTTTATCATACAGATTGAAAAGTGAAAAAAAAAAAAAATCTTTTAGAGGTGAATCACATGCAATTGGAAATTTGGCATCCACCACGTGCTTGTGCACTTATTTCACACCTTGAGCCCAACTGACCTTTTCTATTGCACCTCATTAGTGCCACAATGCATGTGGGTTTCAGCATGTGGTATTGATGCATCGGTGTCCCACTCACTGCTGCTGTTACCTGGAGCTGATAAATGAAGGCTAACTTCCCCTCCCCCTCACGGGATCCCTTTGCTGCCTCTGGCTAGTTTCTCTGCCGTGTATCGATGCCAGCGACCTCGAGAGCAGTGTCACTCGCGCCCTTTTAACCTTACCTTTCATTTTGCTCAGGGAGCGTGTGGAGAACCTGGAGGATCTTGTGATCACACCATTGCATGAAGTCGAACCACCTCTGTGAACTAGTCAGAAGCATTTCTGAGTTCCCTGAGACCGACAACATAGTGCCCAGCAGAATCTGTGTGTCACGCAGATCCCGCTCGACGACATGTGCACCACGTGCACCACATCAGTCATGATCCTCGCCTTCATTGGCATTGAGGCAATCAGTGAAGATGTCACAGAGAGCATGTGTCAACCAGTGGCAGTGATGGAGGGCATGCATATGAGGATGGTGGGGGTGCATTCTGCATTTTGGATGGATAAATCTTCAATGGCAGCTCCCAGCAGCTTCTGCTAAAAACACTCAGTCTCAACAACAAGCCACAAATGCATCTGCGTAGGGCCCTCCTTATTGCATGAGTCGATAGCCCCGGGGGAGGAAAAGTTCCCCCCACGTCTTAATTTCCCATTGACAAGAACTCTGCTGTGAGGATAATTGTGGATTTGTTGCTGTGAAATAGAGAGAGGGGAGCACAGGAGGATGGAAGGAACAGCGGAGACAGAGAACTGGTGTATTAAATATGATTCAACAATCAGATAACCACTGTAAAGCAACATTTACTTCTGGATGTAATTTCCATTTTGTAATGAATGTTTAGTCACAAAATATCTGCTCCTCAAAAGAGCTGCACAGCACATTTTGATTGCATTACATTCTTTCAGAGCATGCGAGTGCACTTCCAATCTACATTATGCTATTAGCAGTTCTCATTATGTTATACTCTTCCACACAATCCTCACTGTGCCGATATTAATTGACTGCGTTTAGTCACATTCAGAGGATTCCAATTGCAATAGAATTAACGTCTCATTCTCCAGCGTTTGAACTGGAAACTGTTCCTCTCTGTTGGTTATTTCAAAAGAAGCTTGTTACAGACGTCACTGAACTTGAGCTTATAGGGAATACAAATAATTCACTTGCTTGAAAATCAAGATTATGTTCCTGCTAAGTGGTTTGCTATTAAATAGCTTTTCAGAGTATTTCTTAATCAAACTCATTACATTGGTCGCAGCTGAAATAGAAATAGAGAAGATACAATTTACAAAAACATTATATAAACTACTTATACTGCTAGTAATAGTATCTACAGAACAAGCTTCTATAGATATATCATGTGACATCATGCTCGTCCCAACTGGTCACTGGGTCTCTGGCACAGAGCAGATGCTAACCACTACGGCAGTGACTCAGCGGACCTCTCATCCTGTTTGTGAGACGCCACCTGATTCAGAAGGCTCGCCCTCTCACTCAGACCCACTGAACGAGTCTTCGTACTCTGCTCCAGTTTGGTGTCTCCACCACACACCAGATGGCTCTGCACGCCTGAAAAGCATTTACTCTTTCAGACTCAATGTGACGGGTTATTTTGCCAAGCGTCCATGTCCTTACCACCAGCATGTAGGTGGCGTGGTGGCTCAACGTTTAGCACTGGCATTTCACAGCTACAGGCTTCAGCTCTGGTTTCTGTGTGGATCGTGTCATGTTTGTGTAGGTTGTTTTACCACCACCAAAGAGTCACATGGATATGAGACACCAAATCTGGCTCCATGTGGATGCGCGGCTTTGCTTTGTCACGAGCAGTCGCCCCGTCCTAATATTTACATAACTTGCAAATATAATATCATATAATACAATTTAATTTCCATTCCCATTGAAATTAAATAACAAAACTATTAGACTATTTCTGCTTCAGTTCATAGTTTACTGTTGCAAGGTTTCCTCAAACAGATATAACACACTTTTGTTTCTCTTTTCTATTATTTAGCCTAGTTTGTGCAATTCAGTCATATAATGATCAAACATTTCCCAGAGATTTGTAGAAATAGTGAATAGTCTTAAGTCGACCCACAACAGATGGACGTTCAAGGTCGTAATCCTGTATCTTACATAACTAGGTCTGTGTTCAGTGGGTTTCTGAAAAGTTGTAGTGAGCACCTGAGTAATGATAAAATGCGTAATGACTAAATCAATGACACACTAGAGAAGTTAAACGTGTGTGGGCAGGATCTGAAATGAACTAGTTTATTGAATGAGAGATAATAAGGCAGGCATGTTGTGCTGTCTATGAGAAATGAGTTCACAGGGAAAAATTAAAACACCTCTGCTATAGATTTTCAGACTGTTAGATTGTCAGTTACAGGGTTCGATATTAAACTGGCTGTACAGATGTGCACACGCACATGCACAACGGAGCATCATACGACAGCTACTCACATCCCATAACTGGGTAGAATGCTAGGTCATCTCACGGTGTCAGGCCTTTATTTGCTCAGGACGTGACACAGGCCTGGACAGGACAGGAATTATCTGACCTTTCCTCAAAGTAAGACTAAAGGCTGAGACACTGTCACTGGAGTTACAATGTGACGTCCAAAACTTGACCTGTGTCAGAGCCGTGGCCAGTTTAATGACCATGTTTATGTCACAGGCTTTAAACACACGTGGAGAGAGTGGTTCTTTTTGGAAAGCGGAACATTTCATATTTGGTTTTTATTCAGTGTTTGATTTGAGGTACTCAACTGTGGGACTGTGGAGAACATGCTAACTAACACACAGAAAGGCCCTGACTGGGTCTTGAACCCAGGACCTTCTTACCGTGAGGCAGCAGTGCTAACCCCTCCACCACCGTGCTGCCCTCAGTTATTTGTTGTTCATTCTAATAGAAATGAATATCTCAAATATGAGAATATCTAGAAATGAACACGTCATAGAAATAATCTAATAATAATACTAATACTGAGTTTATCCTGTGCCTGAGCTCGCTGTGAATATGTAGCTCTGACCCACAGGGGCAATCATCCTCCAGAGCTCGGCTGAGAGCCGCTGATCATCTGGCTCCCGGCAATAGAGTCCAGGATTTCTGAGAGGTTGTTTGTCCAAAAGAAATGGCTGGGTCTTCTTCAGAAGAATAGAATACAGAATGTCAAGAATGCTTTCCTATCAGCTTTCTCCACTCTCCAGCACCCAGGAGTAGATGGGGAAATTGAAGTGCCAACATTTCCTTCTTTCTTTCTTTCTTTCTTTTTTTAACCCGTCCTAAAGCATTACCTTGTGGACCTGATAAACCACAGGGCTGCAGGATGTCTGAAAGCCATGCAAACACCCACAGACGCAGTGAGAGAAATAGAGACTGCCAGATAGACAGACAAAAAAAAGCCAAAATGCTTTACGGTGCTCCATACTGCTGTCTGCACCAGTTTGCAATTCCCAAGAGGGATTGAGAGGAAGCTTGGAAATGATACTGCTGGGCTCCTGTGAGTTCAGCAGAGGCTGTTCCTGTGGTCAAGAATTTGTATCGAGACTGAACGGACCTGGAACGCATGAGGGTATAAATAGTGCAATTGAAGATTTGCGTGCAAGCGTGTATCGATGCTAGCTGGTAAACGTAGAAGTTTTTCCATTTCATCAGACAACAAGTGACCTAACAATTGACAGTGACCTGGAGACAGACCAGCTGGTGCCAGATATGATGCAGACGTGGTCAGCTGTCTTTAGTGGCTCTGCATGCTCTCTCTGTGTTTGCCCAACATGTCAACAGTCCTTTGCAAAGTTTTCTGGTCATAGCGAGACCGCAGACATGTGTGGAAGCAGGTTGAAGCTCCCTTTTTATCTTGGCTGCTTGCACGCCCAGTCCTGATCCAGAATGACCTTGTTCTGTGTCATATTCTATCTCCTTAATGTTTGTTTGTGTTGCTTTCATTCACATGCCCTGCCTGAACACCAGGGGACATCAAAATGATGAGAGAAGATGCCGTGTGGCCCAACGAAATAAACAACGGAGCATGGAAAGATACAGGAGGTGTTATGCTATCGCCTAAGGATATATCGTTAGATTGCATAACCCTACACGTACACAAATGAAATCATTTGTGAACAGCATTTCACAAGCTCAAAACATTTATGACCCTTGTCTGACTCCATCCAGAAAAAAAAAAACACCCACTCTGCTAATGTTTTGTTTTTCTGGGGCTGTTGTGATGTAATACAATGCTTGCAGCTTTGGGAAAGACTTCTTTTTAAACATGACAATGCTTGAATGCACAAAAACAGAGAAACAAGAAACGCTTTTTTTGAGTTTGATGTGGGAGGACTTGACCTGCCGGCGCAGCTCTGACCGCAATCCCAGCCAGCACCTTCGGGACTGATTGGAATGCCCACTGCAAGCCAGGCCTCCTCATCCAACATCTGTGGCCCACCGCAGTTCAAAATGGGAACAAATCCCTGAAGGCAGGGTCCATTTGGTCCAAATTCTTCACAGAGGGGTCAAGGTGGTTATGTAATGATGCGACATCATCCATGGTTTTGGATTAAACATTCCTCAATCATTTTCTCAATGGTTTTGGTGTCTGCATTTTGTTGTCATGCATACATTTTGTACATTGATATATTCCATACTCTGACAAATGCTACAAAAAACTCATAAAGCCAGTGAACCTGTAAACAAAGCTTGTGTAAACAACAACAGCGTTTCTGCCGTGCGCCACCACTGAATGAATTTGACCTTCAGAACATTAGGTTGAATGACAGAGCTGTTTGCTAATGGCGTGCTGCTCTGCATGGGCCGTGCCATACATTTGCCATACGGGCTAATGCCACCCATTACAGCGAGCAGGAGGAAACAGGTGGCCAGCGACCTGGGAGAGCAGGTCCCTCCGGATGCTGGCTGATGATGGTGAAAACATGGATGGGCATTGTATTAAACCAATTCCATTGCAGTAATGTGGAAAATCCAGCAGCTGTCTGAGCTTTATATAGAAGAGCCTTGGGCATGAGAGACCTGCAGTGCTTCAAATGGCACAAAGGCTCTGGGTTCTGAAATACACCACTCGTTCTCCTGGAATATAGATCTCCACGCCACCCTTTTGCCTTTTACTCCCCTTCTCACCATGTCCCTGCTTAAATTTGCCCTCATCACACTTTCCTCATTTGCTGTCTCTCACCCTCTGATGGTGTTTCTGCTTATTTCTCTGCCTGCAGTTCCTATCTTTCATCTTCTCTTTACAACCCAGTTGTGGAGGCAGTTATAGTCCAAATCATCCCCTTCTCCTCCCATCTCCTCATCTGCTCACACTCTCGCCTTGTTTTCAGCACATGTCTTTGGTCTCAACAGGGACTCTCACAAATCTCTAGGGACGCTGCACAACTCTCAGCAGGGAGCGAAGGCGCAGCTGAAACAATTCTAATAAACAGATATTTTTTTCCTCTTTAATGAAGATCCTATTATGTCTCTGCATCTGTCCTTAAGTTTGTATATATAAATATCAGTGAGATTTGGAGCTATACATATCACACACACACATGCAGCTGTTGGGTGATGGACGGCAATGACCTGCACCACAAGATATTCCGTCATAAAGGCTAATGAGCCTCATTCTCACGTCAAAAAAGCAAATGACCATCATAATCATCCTAATTACAGTACTTTGCATCACAATGCCACATATCGCCTGTTCTCAATGCAGCTACGAGCCGGATGCTGAAGCCAGGGGGAAAAGTGGCAGGACACTATTTCTGTAATGCCATCTTGTGGCTGTGTTCAAAAAATGTCTTCTTTTTTTGGGGGAACATAATCTCCATCTCTAAAAAAAAAAAAAATCCCCATCCAATCTCAGGTGCATCATTGTGGAGATGAAAATATCCTCTCAATAAGAGAGCATCCAGTTGATCACACGAGCTGCATCGATAGCTTGTTGTGCACTTGGTGGAGCAATGGTTTAATCTCACAGAAATCCTAATTAGGGCTTTGTCAAGTAATGAGCATATACTGTTAATATGCAAAGACATTTATTACTGAGATGTAAAGTATAACTAAAAATCAATCGGAACCTATAGAACCTATAGGTTCCTACCTTCATCCCTATGGACAATTTGTACAATTGGCTTTCCTGGATTTCTTGCCAATTTCCTCACCCATGGATCTATGAAAAGATTAGGAGGCATCCTCTAACGTGGCTGCCATTCATTCCAAATGAAAAGTGCATACATTTCATAAACATCTTTGTTGCTGTTCTTGCTGGGTTGTTTTGCTTGCTTTTCTGGCCCATTGCACAAATGCACAGTGACGTTTGCCTCCACGGCCCTTTTGTTTAGGACCGCTCTGCTCTGCTTGAATTATGTCATAAAAATACAAATGTTTTTAATGGGGTGTGGCAAAAGTTTCTGTAAAAGCAAAACTTTCAATTTTAAATCCTAACAATTCACATTGTTCAATGCCGCTGAACATGCCTCTGATAATCTCCTTTGGGCTGCGTGGTATCATTGTTGCAGCACTGTGGTTGGCCAGCAATTTGAATTAGAAGCAAGGCTGCTCCAGCTGTTTACAGGTCGCTCAATAGAGTCATGAATGAATGTGTGCAGCTCTGAGCAAGCTGTTTCAGTGGCTGATTCAGGGCGTTCAGCTGAAAGCAAAGAGCATTACTGTCCCTGACACTGCAGCTGTACCATCTCAAAAATGCACTCGTCACGAAAGGCTTTGACTTTCGAGCAGAAATAAAGGAAAAGAGGTCAGGAACAGTGTTTTTGCTTTGTCACTAAGTGGGACTTTTGGCAGCAATTATGATTATTTTTTCTCCTCCACGCCTGGCCACTTGAAGCATTAGAAAGTTAGATTATCACCCCCCCCCTCATTTTGTCACTCCCTTCTCCTCTGCTAGTTGTGACCTTTCTTTTTTAACATACCAATAATTGCAGTGCCTGAGGTACTGAGCTTTAATGGCCAGAGATGGAGAGCGAGGGAATGAAAAGGAAGATAGAATGAGCGAGGGAGACAAGAAATAGCTGTTACCTAAAATCACACACAGACCGCTGCTCCCCCAACCACCCCCCTCCCCCCTCCTCAATCTCTTGTGTTTTTCCCCCATTATCCCGCTCCCCTCATCTTTTCTTATTTCAACTGAAGGCTAATGTTCAGGTGCCACATGCCGCTGCCTCTTGAGGCCCATGTGAGCGCCGATTTGCCCTGTAGCAGGAGAAATGTCTCATCTCACATAGGAACAAAAAAAAAAAAAAAAAAAGGAGTACACGCACAAAACAAATGAGGAAAAGGTTAATGTATTCCAAACACCTTATCTACACTGAAAGACGACATGCCATCTTGTCGACAAAGCCCCTCTATAAGACTGAACTCTGACAAGTCGACAATTTCCTTACTTAAAATATGCACTCTGAGGGAAATAACGCAATGACAGTTTTCCGTTGCCAGTGGACCATAGTGAGCCCATTAAAATCACATCACTACTTGCCTTTCTCCGCAATGTGCCCCTCATTAAAAGCCCATGGCAGCATTAAATGAACAGGCCTGAAGACAATCTGAGCACTCATGGATCTGATGTGACTCAATTACAATAGCAAAAATGGCCCCCCTAAACACCATGACCCGCTATATCAACAGACTCTGAAGGGATCCATCAGCCCTATCTGACTTGGACTCGTTCCACGGAGTGGCTTGGGGAAAATCATGAGCCAGCCTTGTTGGGCCTGCGTTAAAGGCCATGCACAATTGCTGTCGTGATCAGAGAAATGACGACCACATCTTGCAGGGGAACAATTACTCACCCCAGCATGTGTGGGTGCGCTCAGTATTCTGTGTGCAACGCCAGGCTCGTCTCACTGCTGCTGTTTGCCAGGTAGGCACAGTGCTTCTAATGGCATTGACCCGTGAGACAGAAGAGCACAAGTTTCTTTTTAAACTCACACAATGGGGAAGTGAGAGACCTGGGTTGCTGAACTCTTGAGAGTTTACACAAACACAGAAGCTGTTTTAAGGACAGAGTTAACCTCTTCTCATTCATCTCATTTTTTCACAGCTCTGATTAAATCTGTCATGGTTTTCTTATTGGATTTTTTTTACATTATTTTTTCAATGGTTTTGTCAAAAGCTACCTGATCATTCTGTAAGAGGGTTAGACTATATACGTAGATGAAGGTGGAACAGATGATTCTAACTTTCTGAAAATCTCAATTTAAAGTACTGCTTGCATAATATAGTGATGCCCCTAAAGAAGGTTTACAAGTCAGCATACCTACCACCCACACAGCGAGAGCAGGAAGTAACTGTATCGTGATGAGTTTTTACCAATGTTTTGTATTGATTTGGATTAAAGAGGTGAGTGAAAAAGTGATTAAAGTGAGTAAAAACTTACTGGCATGAGATGGAATATGGGATGTGCACTGAACGTACCGCATGGAGAGCAACAACAAACTGACCCAGAACAAAGGAAGAGACACAATACTAGACAGACTAATTGAAAACGATACACAGGTGGAAGTGATGAGGACAGGAAGTCAAGGGAAAGACACGTGAGGGAGCAGAGGCTACAAAATAAAATATGAAACATGACAAGGACTGCGAAATAATGCAGGGAACATGACATGACCTAAAAACTAAAATGGAAAACACAACATAACCCTGACAGAAGATTACCAGCCAGTAGTGTGAGACTAGGCATCATGTGGAGTGTCCTCAAAATGGTCCGGAATACCTTCTGCCCCTCATGGACCAAGTGGAAGCCCGGTGGACAAGATGTAAACCAACTTTTTCCACGTGACATTATACACAAAGTCAAAATAAATAAGAGCTACCAAATGGCAAATCCGAATGAAACCCACCACAGGAGCTCCTGACCTGAGCTAACAGCACATCAGTCGGTCACTGATCGGCCAAACTTAGCATCTGGCTGAGATGGTGAAACTCCCACAGCTGTGTGGGCCTCTGGGTGGTCTTGTGAGCTCATATCCAACAGTGCTGGCTTCTCAGGAATTTCCACAGCACATGCAGTAAACGCAGTGAATGTAGTGACTTCAGGCATTCGTCCAGCTCTCCTCCTCTCAGGAGAAGGGGGAAATCCCACAGTTGTATTTCCTCCATTTTTCACACCAGGATCAAGAGTAAACACTGATACTGCAGCCAGGCTGATAGAGCGAGTAATATGATGAGAACGTGTTCTTTGTGTTGCCGTGAACACAGCTTAAGTGTGAGTGACTTGTCATCTCCTGTGGGGCAACACCCTCCTTGCAAATCCAGAGTGAGACTAATGGCGGTTTTTAAAGTGCAAATTAGGATGTGGTTTTCTGAGATGAGTATTAACACGTGAGGGCATCAAGCCTGCAATTAATGGGAAGCTTATTTTGTCATCACATCATCAACTCTGCATCTATTCTTTTTAAATGTGAGCTCCCCCTTACCTTCAGCTCTCCCTCCTCAACGAGGAACTGTGCTTGAAATATTGCACGTACTTTGTTTGTGAAAGTACAGATAGGACAGTTGGTTTCCTCAGAACTCATAGATCCACATGAAGGACACCAAAGGATGCAGACAAAAGAGGAATGGGAAGACATTATTAGGCGGCTTCACCTCAGTATAAAACACAGGGAGCTAATTGGTGAAGTTCTATTTTGAATCGTCTCTGGTGCCCCGAAATCAGTAGAGTTATTTGTTGTGATGCAGGCAGGTACCTGCGGATGCCACTAAAGACTCTAACCTCTGCCATAACAGTTTAACCTGCTACATAACTTTCATTACGGTGATAAATGGTTTTAATTGATGCATAATTGGGTAAATGCCATGACAGATGGTGTAACTGCGACACATCTCTGCACCCTGACCTGCTGCAGTGTCCACACGTCTCGTCACACATAATTGCAAAAACACAAACAAAGCGTCCATTAAATTAACAGTGGATGAAGGGGGCTTGAAAGACCACAGTCTTGGGAAGGGGGCGGGAACTGATGATTATTGAAATGGGTCAGGATCAAGGTAATCAATTAATATTCATCTTCAGCCATGTTCTCTGTATACTGCGACATGGCAGTTATCCTCCACAGTTATTATAATTGTACAGCTGATCCAGAAACCAATGGAACAGCAGCATTATCAAGACGAAATCTGACGTTAAAAATGCAAAACAGATCAGATAGAACTCATCAACAGCCAATGCATGACCTCAATCAGATGAGGTACATTTCTGCCATTCATAAAACACATCAGCTCCTCCCCTTGTTCCCAGTTGGCCTCTGGATTCTGTCCCCAGCGACCCTCAGGTCAAAGACACGACTGTAATGAAATGTCACGATGAGAACAGAAAAATGCCATTCATCATTCTTGTTAGGGTTCAAAAGTGACTTGGAATTAAATCCTTGTCTGAGCGGCGCGCACACGCACACGCACACACACACACACACACACACACACACACACACACACACACTCTGACCTATCTCAGAAGTAATCCCTCTTTGACATGACCGTGCACACAGACACATTCTGACATATGCCAAAAAAGATACATCCATCCTTGCATACCCGTGCACACGAACACCAGCCGGATTTGTCTGAGCTAAAGTATAACAGCCTTTTCTCAGCTACGTCAACAGTGGAGACCTCAAAACGACACACACACGAACCATCAGGTCTACAGCTAAATGGACTTGAGCGAGTGCCTGTAATAGTGAGGAATAGCAGCAGTATTGTCACCGTTCAGACGCTGCAGCGCAGCTGTGAGTTCCGCTGGGCCTGCGGCACTGTCTGTGTCGCGTCCCACCCTGCCGTGCTGCAGCAGCTGTCGCCGGGTGCCTGATCTCCGTGGCACTCCTGCTGTCCGCCCTCCTCTACCTGCAGCTGCGTCTACCACGCTCGGCACACCTGCCGTACGGCTGCTGCTCTTGACAGGTGCGTCCCTTCTCTCTCCGTGCTCGCTGCTCCGATGCTCGAGCCGACATCCCCTCGCACCATTACCATAACCAAACGCGCTAAACATTGTCCAACCGGACTCAACCATAAACTCCTGTGGACTGTTCCACAAATTGAACTATGATGACTGAAACACCTCATTAACTAAATTCTATTACTGACATTGAATTTAGCCCACCCTCCAACACCTCCTTTGCACAAACTGGGGAGGAGGACGAATGCAGAAGACGCAAGGACAAAGAAATCTGAATTGATGAAACCATAACTTTAAATTCACGTTTGGCTGTTGAGTGAGAACATGCATCAAATACTACAATACAACATGAGCTCCTCCGCACAGTATTGACACCCCGCTATGCAGTCAGATTGGATTTGTGTCACAACACAAGTTTCCAAGCATTTAATTTGACGACCGTTTAACTTTTATGTGTCTCTGTTAGTTGAAGTTGTTACAGAAGCTGATGACACTGCTGCCAGAGGAAAATTGGTGGAGACTACTTCCCTTCCTTTGAAAACCTCAGCGCCATGCGGTTTGTCACAGGCGGTAAAGCTCTCCCTCACCATCACATCCTATATTCCAGACTTCAGTGGCCTTCTCCCTGGTTGCACTGACTCACTGGTGTCTATTTATAAATCCATCCTTGGTTAGCGTCCCTCTCTTTGTATCTCTCACTCAAAACCTGCAAATATTTTGTGCTCTAATGGAACTGACTGTCAAATGGGTTCGCGCTGAGCTTGGCAAACTCTTTTCTGTGTTCTCAGCCCTGACAGCCTTGAACCATTAGCAGAATGATATACAGCTCTGTGGGCTGCTGCTGATTAAAATATATTCAAGTGTTGGGGAAAGATTATCTGAGATTTTCCAATTGCTGCCTCCATGTCTTTCCACATCTGCTTTTCTCGTGGTTAGATTGAGTGAGTTGTTATTCAATGTTAAATGTCATGGGTTTTTGTTTTTGTTTTGTTTTGTTTTGTTGTATATTTCAAATTCTTGCATCGTGTCGCTCACAGCCCCTCACTGCTGCTTTCTTGGGCAGGGCTCTCTTGAAAAATAGATCATATAATCTCAGAGGAGCTCACCTGGATAAATAAAGGTTAAATAAATAAAGAATATATATATATATATATATATATATATGTGAAGGTGAAGGTGGTGTCTGGAGACTGGAGCCTGTTGGCAGAGCAGCCCACGGTTTGAAATATTGGCTGAGCTAAAGAAAGACATGGACCGAGGTGTTATCTGAAATCAAATGTACAAGCATTGCATGTTGGGACAAATGACAGACATGTCAGTGATTATTCTGGATAGTCAGTTGAAGCTAAGCTACCTACAGATGTTGGCAGGAACCCCAGACCAATATATCTGGGAGACGACTGAACATCTCGGTGTCCTGTTGGAAAACGTTGCGCAGTCATCTGTGCTTTCCAGTCAATTTACCATAATTTCTTTTGTGATCTCCTGACTTTTCCTCCCAGAAGAAACAGGATTTGACATTTAACACATGTCCCTCACTTTTCAAAATCCTATTTTTATTCCCCTCACTTTCACTTCAGGTTGAGTCAGCCTGTAAAAGTCTTTTTGAACATTGCTCACTCATCCAAATGAGACGTGATCTGAGTTGCTAAAAGTGTTGCTAAAATCTAAGGTCGTGTTTGATCCATGACCTGCGGAATATGGAAATATGATCTTTTAATTGCCATGGCTGTGGTGTCAACACTCACTGAGCTGGTGAATGGTATTAAACTTGACACCTTTCTCTGCCTCCCTGTGAATTAGTTGACTTGTTTGACATATTTTCAAAAATGCAGACATTTTCCTCATTCAACCCTTTCTAATTCTGTGTGTGTCAGGCCTCACTTTTCCAACACTGATCATAAGCCAGGTGAAATATTAAGGGTATGGTTTTGTCCAAGAGGACCCTGGGCTTTTATGATGGGAAATTAAATGAATGAATGATTTGCCTCCCAGACAACTACAGCCTAAAAACCACTGATCTGCCACAAGGGATGCTGTCTGATATGGTCTCACAGTAAAGTCGTCCAGGTAATGGCTGTCTTTATGTAACACTTGCAGACAGTACTGGGAGTGCGGTGGTGGACTCGCACGGTTTTTCAGGATCCTGCCCCGAAGACCTTTCAGAATAAAGTAACCTTTTCTGTAGATGGAGCAAAGCCTGAGTTTGTGTCAAGCAGCAGAATTGAGAAAGTTATTGACATAGGGGAAATCATTTGCCCTTCAAAACCGGTAAGCCTCTTAGATGACGGAAGACTACAAAATGTGCATTCTTGGCAATACGAACTAGAGAGCTGTTTTCTTGGATTTGCTTCTCAAAGAAGTTATTGCTTTTTTTTGACATTCATGCACTTTTCATTCTGTGTCAATTGTATTTTTTTTCCTTGACTCAACCACTATTTATTCAGAGCAAGAGGAGGGAACAACAATACTGCAGCCAAACCCCTTCATTCAATCATTCTGCACAAGATTGCACATAATTTCAGATATTAGTCAAGTTAATGGGCTCTTCCGTAGCCCAAAACCAACCTTCCACCATCATTTCATCAAGTCATTTCGGTAATTTTTACTGTTCAAGTTTCTCAATCAAACAGCAACCAGGGAAAATATCACCTTTAAATTCGAATACTAATCTATTTTCATTTAAAATATTCTTCAGTTTTGGAGTTAGACATCTGACACATAAATATGTTTCCAATCCATAGAGATTAGTCATGAATAAAATGTTTAATTTAATCTTATGAAGGTTAGAACATTGATTACATCAAATAAACAAGTAATCATCCAGAGTGACTCACAAGATACAAAGCAAGAGTTCACGAAAAATGTAGATTTTACTGTAAAAATGTGAAACAAAATTAAAAAGATATCCCCGAAGCCAGGGAGATGTTCTCTTGCAAGAAGGGCTTTTATGTAAATTTCCGTGTGTGTGTGTTTTATACCCCTCTCCCTTCCTTGCATTTGTTTTTTTTTTTTTTCTTTTAAAATAAACTGTTTCTATGATTAGTTAAAGCAAAGTAAGCACCCCCCCCCACCCCCCCACCCCCGTTAGGATTAGCTATATGGCGAGGGCCTGCTTTGTTGCCAGCGAGCTGCTTGTGTCGATGCCAAAATCATGAGCTTAATACATAGATTAAAAAATCTCTAAGGCAACGCGCATGCAGCAGCTCACAGCATGCAATTAGCAAAGAATAACAATGCCATGTGGCGTGTAATTAGCAACAGGGATCAACCACTTCCCCAATTATGACGGCACCCTGACCTCAGCAAGGACCAAGAAAGTCAATTTGAGACCAAAAAGGCAGTGGCACTACTAGAAAAGCTGTGTACATTTTAAAAGCTGCCTGACCTCAAGTGGCCCCAGCCAGTGAAACTTAATAGCCGTGTTGTGAAAAAAAAAAAGAAGAAATGGCTGCCACTTCCCTGGCTTATACGTTTATGTCAAGAGGCCTTTCTCTAATGAAGCAGTTTTAATTGTGCCTTCCCTTATTGTTGCTCTCCAGTTAAATCCACTTTGGCTAATCCTAAAGAACCATGGCTCTGTTCCTCAAAACAAAATTCAGCTGTTGCCTTGTGCTCATTTTTCACATTAACCTCTCATGACCCAGTCCTTGTGTTCACAGAGCTTCTTAACGTTTCCTGTGTAGATGCGCTTCATAGTAAACCATGTTTGTACCTCAGAGAACTTGAGCTTTCAGAGCCTGGCAAATGAGAAACGGAGAGGAGGGATTCAGCGTACACACTGCACAGATCCAATCCCACAGACATTATCCACAGCCCCTCGACATCTTATACAGTATGAAGCGTATACCGCAGCCGGTGATGTGATGACATGATGATGATGATGAATGCTGGCAGCAGTGTCACAGCAAGTGCAACTCTCATTTCTCTCCTCTTGACGTATCCCTTAAAACCATGAGAAAGTTTGCCGCCACAACCTGGCTCGGCTGTGAGGACAATTCTAGTATAGCCGTGCTACCATATAGTTCCTTATCAACTTAGGGGATTGAATATGAAACCAAATGAGATCAAACTGGTATTATTTGTTCTTTTGATCTGACTCAACAGTAAGATAATACAAGAAAGACTCCAGGCGGGAGATTTGACAGGCGCTCAGTAAAAGTGCATCCCTCACCAACTGATACAACCACCAGTATTTTTGCGTGTCATCCTGCTGAATCATAGTTAAACAAAAGGAAAATGCAACCTCTTTTAAAAAGGTAAATATACACTGGTAAAGGTTAATTCTGTGACTTTTAATGTGGTGTTTAGTTTAGAGTAAAATTCACACAACAATATTTGTCAGTTAACATCTGTGCTCAGTGATTGAATCATAAGAAGACTGCTCTTCAATACTTTATTTATCATTTACATTCTGCAGTTGCTGGCTCCCTCTCATCATGCTAAAAAACAGAAAACTGAAATAACTTACTTACAAATAACTTAAAATTTAGCTTCCAATAAGTAAATATCACCACATAGATTATAGCAGAATGATAGAGAAAAAGGACAACTGCACTTCTTTTGCTTGAGCCTAACTAATACGTTCTAGTTCCTCACACGCCTATCAATGGATTCCTGCCATGAATTTAAGTTAGATTAAAAAAATGACAACTTGTCTGCCTGGAATTGTTTAACAAAGGCCTTGAAAATGTAAAGGATAAAGGCAAAGGAGGAACAGTGAAAACCAAAAGGGGGAAAATGGCTAGAAAATAACCAAAATCCCTCAAAATGAGAAAAAGGGCAAATCAAACAAAGCAACAAAAGCAAACAAAAGAGCAATGGCAGAATCTGGCTTCATGTGTGACAGAAATGGCACAGTGGTTGTTCTGACAGAGAAGATGCACTTCATTGACATTATATAAACTTCAGGTAATGGGGAACAGGTGGGAACGATCGGGGCAATAGGAGAAAACAGGAAGTAAAGGAAATGGACAACAACACAAAAATTGCTTTCAAAATAAAACAGAAAACAATGCAACAGACACAAAACAACAAACATCATTTAATGATTTCCATTCTATGACCCATACACATACATCTATACACAACACCGTCAATCTTTTCAGAATATAACACTGCTTGTTGCCTAATAACACATAGAGATGATCATGTCTTGTTTTACAGATGAACAGGAATTTTTTTTTTTATTGAATCAATAAGTATTCAGTTCACGAAGCTCAATTCATGTCCATCCACTGTCTTCTTAATTAAAAAAAGACAGCTCCATCCATTGCCCAAAACACACTGGCAGCAGCCTTGACACTGCTCAGCACACTCTGATGTCCTATAGACACACACAGCTCTATCAGTCATAATTAAAATACCCCCTCACAGGGCCTCTGAGATTAAAAGTCTGAGGGATGAATTTTACCCTCATATTCAGCAAAGGGCAATGTGCCTCGTTATGAGAACTCAAAGGGGTCCAAGACTCTTCTCCTCTGTTGCCCCAGACTCTCTTCGATCAACTGAGTCTCTCATAACTTTCAAAAAACAACTCAACACTGAACGCCTCCTCTCCTAGAGCTGCTACCAGCTCAGCTCAGAATATGTTAATAATGCTCTTGTTGTTCAGCACTACCTGTCACTTGCCTTTCCCTTCTAGATCTTTGCTTGTGTTTGTATCTATCGCTTGAACCTCACTTTGGATAAAAGCGTCTGCAAAATGACTTGTAGACCTTTCAGACTCTGGAGACCGAAGCAAACTCCTGCTCCGAGGGTGCAGAAGGATCCCGCAGAGCAAAGTTAATTGCAGTGCGATGGAGTTACCCAGTTTGACTTTGCGTGAATATCGCTCATGATATTTTGGTGACGTAACAAGACAGCGCAATCAAAACTTTGTCCATTTGTACTGTACACCTAAACACACGTTTTTTTTCTCCTGTGTATAGGTTGTTGGCGTGCTCGACAAGCGCACTGATTCCCACACATTGTGAGTGACCACTGTAACGATGTGGTGACATGCCTGTTGAGTTGGGTTGGGCTTGGTTGGTTCTCTCACAGGCTCAGTGGAGTTTAAACATTGTGGACCAGGCATCAATGTAAATGCACATTTATGTGCTGCACTCAAGAAGCAGGAATTAAATAAAACATGGCCACGATACACATGGTTTATATATAGCTACTCTAACAGATACATTTTGAGGGGGATGGGGTTTTTAGTTTGTTATTTTTAGTCAAGCATAGCGATATATTATTGAGTAATTCTAGTTTATTCTGTGTGATGTATGCACTCCATGCTGGAACATTATCTGTGTTGAGGATTAGGAACTGTGCGACAGCATTGCACATTGTTACTGTGAAACACTTTGTTAGGCTCAGTGTTTTCTCTGTTGGACTCTTCTTAAGTGTGGCGGTATGCAACCTGTGGCAAATATAGTTGGTGATAAAAAAATTCTTTATTGGAGTGGGCTGAAATTGTTTGCATGCCTTAGTGTCCGATGATGTGGTGCATAATGGCTTGTTGTTTCTTAGAGCGGCTCCAAATATAATGTGCAGTAATTGTGCTAAAAAAGCTGCGCCCCTCACACTGACAGCTGACGTCTTCATTTCATTAAATCAAGTTGTAATGACTAAATCAGCCGACCCTCTATTTACTCATCAGCACACAAGATGCTTAAAACATTTGTCAGCAGCGCTAAATAAATTCTATTTACATCTCATTACAGATGAATTGTGAAATCTTGAACATTTCTAAACTTCTTTCACATGGGACAAATTAAGACAAGAGTGATTCAATCAAGTGGCATGGTGAAGGATTTACTGTGTATACAACAATTTCATTGGAGAGCACTGATGTTTTTCAGTCTTGAGAATGCGCAGCTTACTTTATCTTCCTCAGATTAATTGCTCGTTATTGCTGATTTCAGTCTATTCCAAGAAGTCAGTGGGAAATGGCTTTTACGGATATATGTGTGAGGTGTTGGCACAGCACCACAGAACTAAAAACAGTGCGGCTAAGGCAGTGTTAAATTGTCTCCTCTGATTAGCCTCCCTTATTCCCCCCTGAGAGAGGCTGACATTTTCTTAATTCACACTTCTGTGTAGAACTTTCTGTGATGAAATCTATCAAAAACAGGTCGGCTGTGACAACGTGCCGGAAAGACCAATAAACTCAAATGACAAGACACCAACCCAACTTTCTCCGACTGAAACACCTTCTGTAATAAAAGAAGAGTAGAACTTTTTTGGAAATCAATATTAAGTGCTTGTACTCGACAAGGTTCCCTGCCCTCTTCTTTAAGAGTTCACGCAGTCGAGAGGAGAAGTTCCGTGCGGAAGGTCAGCAGCATAATTCACAGAGTCATTCCTAGTTCTTTGCGAGATTGCACCACTTACAGGGCTGAATATCCATCCAGATAAAAACCCACAGGGCCAAAAGCATCTCGCATTTATCAGCCAAAGAAAGGGGCAGAAAGGGTGAGCAAGAGAATGGTAAAAAACATGAGAGTTCGCAAGGATCGTCGGAGGGCTTTAAAGCTGAATGTGTTCAAACAGACACAAATATTACGTGAAAACAGAAATGCTGCGCGGAGGGCAGCAACTGAGTCACTGTCTGGCTCTGCTCCATGCTGCGGGGTTGGAATCGTGAGAACTGTCTGTCAAACCTCCAGAAAACCCATTTAATTACTCCAAAGTTAGACCTGAGTGAGAAGCGCTTGAAAGGAAAGTCTCTGCCCTCAAGCTGAGTGAGAAATGAAAATGTGGAAGAAGACTAACAGAAGAGCCATTCACACACAGCCCTGAGTGACAAGTGACACCAATCCAGTTTGAGAAAGTTAATTAGTACATCTCCATCATCTCTTGTTTCCCTGCCATGTGATGTCATATCTAGGACTTATTTCCCATGGATGCATCAGCCTGCAGATGATTTTCATTCACTCTTTATTTCATCCCAAATTAACTAAAATATCAACAATTTGAGGGACTTAAGGGGGGAATTCACGATAAACATGCCATTTGCTATGTAAATACTCAACAGAGCTGTGATTATTTTTTTCTCCATTCCCTTAATCATGATGGTCTGCTTTCCTTTATGGCATCACTAACTCCCTCTCCACACCCTCTGCTTCTGTGGCACTCACTCAGGATTCTGTTCATATTTCTTTCTTTCTTCTCTTTTTTTTTTTTTTTTTTTTTGAAAGCATTTGGTTTTAAAACTGGCACTCAAAGATTCCGGTTCCATTTCCTAAAATGTTAGGAGACTATCAGAGTGAGCACATGTGAGAATAAAGCACCAGAATTCACAATGAGCAACTGGGCTTTTTGATGACGCTGCTATCACACGACGGACACACAGAGAATAACAATATGCTATGAAGACAGGCCATACACGTGGAGGACTGAGTGACAAGGGCTGATGCTGGTGTGCATGTGCCGTTAATAAAGGATCAGGTGGATGTTGAGAATTAACAGCAGGAATTAGAAATCGTGTGCTGGAGCTCTTTTTTTTTAAATAAATCTCATCTCATTACAAAACCTTTTTTTTTTTTTTATCTTAGATGCAAAATAAATGAGATATCAAATTCCAACAGTGCAGTTAATTGCTAATTCTATTTCCCTTCCAGTACCTTCATGTGTGTCAGCATGTTCTCTGTGACCAGGGGAATACAGGCAGATCTGCTTCACGTGTCAGTAGCCCGTTTGTTGATCCTGAGTGATGCTCAAGTGACTCTAGTCTCATTTGACCACAGGATAAATCCCTCCGGTGACTCTGCTCTTCATCATGTCATGCAAATCACATCATTAATGGTCTTTGTTTCAGATTACATCAAAGGCCGAGGCCTGTTAAGGTGAAATTGGTGGAAGAACTGTCACCGCAACTGTGTCGCTACGTCCTATCGCCATTTATGGGATGAGTGAAGACATATATATCCATACTCTGAGGTGATGTTCAGCATTGTGCATCACAGATGCTCTGAAAAAGTGGAATATATATCAAAGCAAACTGCACAGCAGTACAGTGCACAGATAAAACATATACTAAGTATTTAATACTTCAAATATTGACAGAGAAATGTATCCATAGGGCTTCATATTGATGAAAACATGTCTCTCCTTTTAAGGCTATTTTGGTGATGTTAGCCTCTCCAGGATACAAAGATATTTCATCTTGACTCCATGTCTCCCCTTTGATATCTCTTTGATATCTACAACCAGGAGAAGAGCAGCCAAAAGTAGAGCAGCTTGCTTTTTGTTCCATGTTGAACTTGGTTTGGGTCTTCCTAAGGAAAATCGATCGAGATACATGTGCTTTGGCATTTATTATACATTGTGTCTATTAGTGGATCGAAACGTGGGTTTTCATGCCGCTGGTTTAATACATGCAAGCTGCGTGTTTTCTTTACGTCCTGTGGTGCGCATGTTAAAGATGGTCTCTCTCTTCTTTAATAATTAGTCTTTTCCTGCTACACATCCTGCGAGCACAAACTTGACATGCTGTCTCTCTCGCTCATATTTCTTGCTGCTGGTACTGGCGAGTATTGATGCTGGTATGTATTAGTAAGAAGTAAGAGGCAAATGTCGTGCCAAACACTTAAAATGTTTCTTTTCACATTCTGTGTGGCTCTCATTTAGAAGCACTAGCCACCAACTGGATCTCAGATCATATTTTCTTTCTTCATACTTTACATTTATCCTTATATTTAAAATAAATAAATGAGGAAACCCTGCATGTCTGTTCAATGATACACATGATAACCATGATAACACAGATGAACTGCCGGGCGCACCAGACTGTATCACCCTGTAATTAATCTGCAGTGCACATATTGCTTTCCCTTTGCTGTCTTTTTGTGTTTTAGTTTCACAATGCACTTGAAGCTGAACTTCATACAGTGACAGAAGAGCTGATGCGGAGGTTGTGGACTGTGGCACAGGGGAGATGAGGGGATGAGTGCGTGTGCTATTTGGGGGGGGGGGGGGGGGGGGGGGGGGGGGGTGAAACGGGGGGGGGGGGGGGGGGTGGGGGGGGTGTGGGGGGGGGGGGGGGGGGGGGGGGGGGGGGGGAGTGTGTGACAAACCCAGTCAGTTCACGCTCACAGTGCACATGTGCTTCGGTCCACAGGGAGGAAAGGGAGAGAAGCTGACTCCCTTGCTCCCCTGGCCTGCAATAACCCTCAGGCCAGTGTGTGACACTAGCCGTCTCAGAAGGGAGTGCATGTCAAGTGTGCAACGGAATACCCCAGGTGCCAACAAGGATGTAAGTGCCCTCAAGCATAACTAGTAAGTCTGCGAGGTGCACGTGAGGAAGCCGGATGTATTGAAGAAGTGTCTTGGCCCGTGTAGTTATTATATAAAGCAACATTCTCAATAAACTTTAACCCATTCAGACATGTGATCATATATTATTAGAAGCCTTAAATAGAAACGTTGATTCCAAGTGACATGATCTCTGTGAAAGTGGAGAAGGGAGCAGAAACCTCTGAGGTTCCTACAGGCAGCGGCATCACAAAAAAAAAAAAAAAAAAAAACATTAAAACAATGTCATATTGGTGGATTATGGCTTTTCAACTTCTAAGTTGTTACAGCCTCAGCACAATGGAAGGTGTAAATTTCTTTGACCTCCCTTATCCAACCATTAATGTATACTAATAATTCATGAAGTAGAATTTAAACAAAAGCTGGAGCATCCAAGGAGACTAACTGTCGACAGCTTGCAGAGGTGAAGTCAGAGAACTCCACCAATTTTCTGCCTGGAAGACAGTTGTGATTTTTGAAATCTAAGAAAGGGTGAGCGGCACTTCAATGAAAAATACATTTACACACTGCTGCCACTTGGCTGCCGTCGACTTGTCAAGGCATATGTGAAATCTTGTACTAACCAGCTTGGGGAAGTCTTATCTCCTCCCTAAAATGAGACTGAGGAAAATCCTGAATCACTGATTGTATTCACCATGAGTCTGAGGCACTTTCTAAGTCGGGACATGATGAATAAATTTAACATCTGACCACTCCATTTGGGTTTTCGACTTTGCTGCTGTGCACTCTTTCCCCACTTCCCATGCAAAAATAGGCTGACTCTGTCTCTATGAATTTGCAGTATCATATTTCACAACTGCTTTGCATGATAACGATGCAGGTCCCTTTTTTTCCCAGACAAGAGCTGCAGGAGTGACAGACAGATTTATGATGCAGATCAACCTTGTAGATTGTTCTTTTCACATTCCTTTAAGAGAAAGAACATATTTTATCATGTTTGGTGCTATCTAAATAAGCCCGAAGACTTATTCAAGGTGTGGAATCTAATTTCAGATCTAGGACTCTTTTGTACATCGTACATTTGTACAAAGATTTATTGCAGTTCTTCCCCCATACAGCTCCATTTTTATTATCAAGCTTGTAGATTACAAAACTTAATTCAACAACAATTTAGAATGAATGCTGCCTCACATTATGTATCATAACATTATGCTGATTGCTGATGCTCCAGACAAATATTTCCATTAGTATAAATATAAACCCATGGAAAGTTAATCTATCAATAGAGAAGTTGAATTCACCTTTTAAATGTATTTTTTTTTTTTTAATTTGATCTAACATATAGGCAAATCAGGAAGTGGCCATGTTTAATTTTGTTCTCATGAAGCTATTTTTCCAAAGATGTGCAAGAGACAACTGCATATGCTGGGTTCACCCTGGGGTCTCCTCCCACTCAGCCGTGACTGGTACAGCACAGCTATAAAGGGAGACACATGGGTTTTGCTATTTATGCATACAATTCAGTTAAGGACTAAAATTGTGTGCACCCTGTGTGTCAGATTTAGAAGACACAGACATATGAGAAATCGCATAATAGATGTTTTGGATTCAGTCGGATGCGTCTCTTGCTGTAAGTGCTAGCTCTAACTTTGGGGGTTATATTTCTAAACTTCTCATTTTTTTAGTCACCAAGTATTTTTCATAAAAAACATAGTTGTAATGCAATTATTCCCCAGTTACTTAACTCAGTGGGACATCTTTATTATATGCTACTACATCACCTGTGTCACACCAGGCCACTCTGCATGTAAATACCCATATTCAAGTATTGAAATGGCACAACTGATCTTCATACCTTTATTCTGCAGGGATGTGCTCACCCCTTCCTTGCTTTGATTTGAAATCAGAAGCTAAAAAGCATTGAACTGTGGACTGATCTACGAGCACAGCCTAGGGGCAATAAGGCGTTGAGAATATCCTGTTGGTACAGGTAGGCAAGGATGTCCTCTGTTTGACGGCATCAGATTGTGAGGCTTAATGTGGACTGAAACACTGTGCGCTGCTCCTGCGTATAGCTGCTCCACCAAGAATTGTGGTTGAGTATTACAACTTCCCACTGAGGCCATGGTTGTCTAATGGTGAAACTTTGCTTGTCCCAGGCTGCTACTTTGTAAGTCAATGAGTTTGGGTTTCATTTCCTGAGATGTAATAAGGTGGCACTGAATCTGTGAGTGTGCTGATTAAAACCCAATTTAAATCCACACAAAACTGGGCAAAAGGCTTAGTGAGCGATTGCTAATGGGAAAATATATTATTTATGCAAAGGTGATGTTATTTCCCTTTTGATGTGGTGAACAGAGCTGGGTGGAATTCAAGCTACAGTCCAGCATTGTTAGAAAAACACTAGTTGGCCTGATCTGAAACCCTAAATAAATAAACTTTGAGTTTTTACACAATTGGTTCCATGTTGATCATTTTACATCCACCGGTCCTGCTGTTGGCTTATTTATAAGTGAAATTACAGGAATCTCGAATTTGTCAGGGAATGACTCATGGATCTGCTGGGTCTTAGCAGAGATATGATAAGAGCCATTTGAGGTGATTCATGATGTACATGTACAGTGGGTGGCACTGCTGCCTCTCATGAAGGTTTGGGCACTTTGACAAATTATTTTATTTTGATTTTATCAAATAATAAAATAATGCCATATAGGGGCAGCATGGTGGTGCAGTGGTTAGCACTCTGGGAGTGAATGGTTGTCTGTCTCTGGATGTCAGCCCTGCAATGAACTAGCGATTTGTCCAGGGGGTACCCCACCTCCATATTCATTTATCGATTATAGGAATTCTACCCACAGCAGCTGCTTGGACCAGGGATGTTTGGAGGCCATGCAGTGGAGAGCGGTCTCATCTCCTGATCCAGCCTCTCCAGCTGGCCATTAGATTGGGGATGGAAGCCTGGGGATGGGCTGACGGGGGCTCTAATAAGGCAGTAGAACTCTCGCCAGAACATAGAGGTAAACTGGGGACCTCAATTCGATACCACATGAGATGGGAGGCCGTGAATTCAGAAGACATGCGGCAGAATCAGCTCAGTGGGCTCCTTGGCCGAAGGGTGCTTGGGCAGGGCCATGAAGTGATCTTAAGTGATCTTAGTGAACCGGTCCACCACCATCCTGACCATGCTGTATTCATCTGACAGATGTGGAACCAGGGTCGATGCAGCACAGGCAGAGGTTGCAGGTAACTGGCAGGGGTCCCTCAGACAGGGAGCAGGAGGGATGATCTGATGATGATTGCCATATAGGAGTATGTGGAAAGGCATGGACTGATGTGAAACAGTCCCCAGAAGATGACCTCAGGCATTCTTCAAGAATGGATTGCATTCCTCAAGATTCCCCTCTTGGTTGGACCCAAGAGCAGTATAGTCGAGACTAGGAACAGTTGGTAATGACTTTTAATCAGACAAGCTGGATACCAGAGCAGGACAGAATGAGGCCTGTTTTGCAGGAGGCAGATGAAAAGAGAAGGCAAAGTCGATAACTGGAGGTTGGTTTGGTCCTAAAGTGATGTACAAGCGGGTGGGCGTGGCTGGCAGGTGGGATGACTACAGGGAGGGAGAGTGAAAAAGTGCTGTAGCAGAGAGACTGAGACATTGTTATACATTGTCCCATGATTACCAACCTTAGCTTTAAAGGATATGGATGATGGATGAATGGGTGCACTCAACTTCATTGATATGTCCGATACATCCAAGAATAGATGGTCTGAATAAAAACAGTAAACATCTTCAATGAATCACTAGAGCCATCAGAAAACATTTAACCTGGCTTGACATTTGAAGAAAAAAACGCGAGCACGGTGCTCCTTGCCTTCAGAGGACAGCACATAGACATTATTTATTGGAGCTCAACTTTATCTTGGCGACACTTTTTTTTCTTGTAAGAAATGTTACCTTCATGGACAGAGACTGAACTTTTTCTGTTCCCGTGTGGAGTGATTAATAGTCTATTCAGGCACATTCAAATGCATGCCCACGGCACCCGTCATGGGGGAAATGGCTTTGTGTCCCATCAGATACCGGAACACAGTGTTCTGACAGCAGACAAATCTAATTTCACTTTGAATTCTTTTCTTCAAGGCCGGTCATCTGAATTGTAATTTACATTGACAAAATTACAATTGTGTGTTTTGAAAGTATAACAATGTACTGTCAAGATATCAACTGCAGATTCAACAATGCAGGCATGCAGAGAGCATTGGACATTATGCATTTTAGTATCAGCAGCTAAGTTTGACCACTATTTATTCAGATTTTCATATACAATTTGTATCACAGTACTCAAGGTGTAAATTGATTATGAGAAAGCGAATACAGATTTAGCTGCATTGTCCATATGATTGAACTTAAGGTGGACTTTTTAAACAACAGGTAAATAGATAGCTAGAAAACCTTTTTTGTCAATATTTACAGGTAGACAGAGATTAGGAGCACTCTCCAATGGTGCTTATCACAAAGTATAGAATGTGAAGAACATTTAAAAATACTGTATACAGTATACAATGTAAAATGTACAACACAGTCATTAAATTCTTAATTCTTAATACACCCTTCTTTACTTAAAACCTGTGAATATTGAAACACCATGGGCTCTTTTTTATGGTAAATAGGATTTTGAATCTAGAAGTGGGTTATAGTCATAGATGGAGTAACCAAAAAAACTGAATCGTCCTAACACAATGGGACGTGTTCTGCTCCACAAGGTTGTGGCAGACAGTGGCCAGTTTGTGGCCACCAAAGCGACATCATGTTTTACACCAGACTCTGATTTCATTTAGAGCTGGTGAGCAATCTTGCTCAGTTCTGATTATGCGCACACACAAACATACATATCTGCAGACAAACTAACAGAGTTCATCTGTGCTGATTAATCCTCTGTGAATGAATATCCTGTATAGTAACTTTACAATATAGTCATAATTGATCATTCAGGAGAAGTGATTTACATGATTACAACAAGTTTTATTATAAAAAACAAGAAACCATTGCTGTTCCCTCCATATGTGAGAAGCGCTTAAGGCTTGTCAGCGGCCCGCTACATGACTTGACGAACTCCAGTGAGGATGCTTGTATCATTTAGCAGCCTTTGGCTGCTGTTGCTGTGTCGCTGCGCTTCACAAATGAATTGTGCAACGCATTCTGGCAGTCTCGCTCACTTATTATTATATCGTGTCACTTCTAATGAAGTTTGTTTTCTAATCTCTGCATGAGGGCCTGAACTTTTACTCTTTTTGGGAGGAGAACGCGCAACTTAATGTTCTAAACTGAAGCTTTCGTGCTCAGTTATTCAGTATCTCAGGCCTTCAAATAATGTTGGAGCTTCAAAAAAGTCCCGGTCACGCACAGTCCTCCTCAGATTTATTGAGAGATAATTGTGATGTTACAGTGTTCACTCTGATGCAGGTTGTATTTATTCTGCACTTCAGAAACTTGTGGAGGGGAACTACATGTACATACAAGGAAACATATTTGATCATGCCCATGAACAGACAGACATGACAGACTCAATTTTTTTTTCATTTTCCGACCCTGTATCACACTTCTGCTCTATAAGGAAGATGAACCATGGCTACTTCATCAAATGTTGATCCATCTTTGAGCAGATTTTGAATCTATTTAAAGTTCTGGTTCCATCTAGGTAAGAGATGGCTGAATAATATTCCGAGTTTCATGTTCAGATTTAAATTTGTCGGTCCATATTATTTTCGGTTTCAGACTTGAGAAAAGAATAATCATCTGTAATTGGATATTCTGAGATCTGATGAATTTCTTTCAGAACATTGCATAAGACAGTCCTGTCAATTTTTATGTGATTCAGATTGAATCAGATCAGACCAGGGTCTCTGTGAACGGCAGCAGTCCAGAGTTGCTGATCCATCCTGAGGGAGCAGCAGTGACACAGGCAGACGTGCGATCATGTGAAGTCATTTGACCTGGTCCTGGTTTAATTAGTTCCTGGGTAATCAAGGGCTGTGTTACCAAACTGAAATGCAGTTTATTGTACTCTACATAATCTAATGAAAGATTGAGTTTGAGCCCGGCTAATTTAAAATTCTTTTCATTTGCGATTCCCTTTAGACTGTTGTTTGCTGACTTCAAAATTGTGCATGTCCCAGAGGCTTATCTGTGCCGGGTTTCAGCCTGACTTCTATGAATGGTGCAGGCATTTAAATGTGCCCTCAGCCTCTTCCCTTGAGGATCAGCGGCATGGGTCACTTTGATCTCTGTGCCCCCGGCTTTCAACTTCTCTACCTTGGGTACCTTATCAGAAGGACCGAGGCTGCTGTGGAGGTAGGAGCAAAAGCATGGACGTTTGTGCTTGCACTGCACATTTCTAGCTAATCCCCTGAACCCTGCTGATAGCAAGGCCACAAGTGCATCATTACTCTTTCATGTGTCAGGCAAGCGGCTGGGTTGTCATTACTGTCAGAGAAAGTGTCAAAGTGGATGTTTACATCAATAATTAAAAGCGAGAGCTCAGAGAGTCATAAAAACTGAGGTTCAGTCTGGTGTTGCACTTTAATATTTCCTACAGTTTGTCCCAGAGATGTCCATTACCAACACATTCTAGACCGAGGGCTTGTTGATGTGCTGCAGCTAGAGAAACCAAACCTGAAACGATAGTGGGAGGAGATTTCTCTTTGCTAGTTTTGAAAAGGATTTGCAGTGCGGTGTTCATTGGGGTAACACGATCACACATTTGCAGAAATGCACACGTTGTGAGTTTTCCTTTTCTGGTCAAGGCTGAATCTGCTTAATTGAAATTTCAGGATCACTGCAGGATCCCTGGTGTATGTGTTGGAGCTGTAAATGAGGCATTAGATAGTAGGCTCACATGGTGACTAAAAACAAAAAAACAGAACCTCATTTCATTCAGGCTCACCTCATGTTCATAATCTGCTTATTTTACCTAAAGTGTTTTTTTTTTTTAAATTGAGATTTCACCCATGTGCCATAACAGAAACATCTGTGAGCACAGCAACTCCAGATTGAATCATCACACCAAATGGAAATGGGCTGATTTGAAAGGTCACAGTCGCAGTGACCCGTTAATGCTCAGTGGTCTTCAAGAGAAGATTGCGGCTACACTGGGAGACACCATGATGTGAATATGTTAAACTTTTCAAAATGTTTCGCCTGTCTGAAATGTGACCAGCATGCAACATCAGTTGACTTTTCTTGGTTGCAACAATGGCCCCATCAGGACATAAAGGTCTTCCTTCGAATCCTGAGCACCATGGTCCTCCCTACAGGCAGACAGCTGTCCTCAGACCCCATGAGTCTGTGGAGCTTGCAATGTAGAAGACTTCTTTAAAATAAATTGCTAGTGATCGTGTTATAAATGTCAGTGACATTAGCTGTAAACACTAATCCACAATGAATGTGAGTCATGGGGGCATGTTCCCTAAAGGCCACAGGACAGAAATATAGCTCAGATCTACAGACATTCATATAAGCTGAGTGTGAGAGATGAAGCCCTGGGACCTGGTCACACAGTCATATCAGGCAAACTGCTATTAAATGAAATGTCTAAAATAATGATGCACCAAAAAATTTTTAAAAATGAATCGTCCTCCTTATAGGTTTTTCTTTTGGAATCCTTCATATCTAATCTAAAAGTTTATCTTAAAAAAAAAAAAAAAAACACATGCTCACAAATGTTGATGCTGAAACTGAATGTTCCTCTCCTCTTAAGCTATTGCCATTGAAAATAACTATACCTTCTTAAACCCACAGATTACATTTTTAAATTATGCTCAAATATAAAGCCAAAGGGACAGTGGCACTCATTTAAATTAAACTGCTCAAGAAAATTAAAGGGACATTTATGATAATTTAAACGGCTGAGAGATTCTAAACAATGATGTGGCCTGGAAGAGAAATTAAGACGAGAGGTAAATAAAATAAAGACACTGTGTTACGCTAGAACACACAGCTTGGAACCAAATGCACGAGACTGAAGGCAGGCTTGATGAGAGTGAGGGTTTAATACTCGAGGAAAAGGCAAAACTCAAAAAAACTCCAACGGAGTTAGTAAAACTGAGTTCGACAAAAACACTCATCAAAAGGGCAAAACTCAAAAAGGACTCCAACGGAGTTAGCAACAACTGAAGCTAGCAAGACAGGACTAGCAACAGAGCTAAACAAAGCAACAAAAACCGGACTGGGCAGGAAGAAGACTCAGGAGGCAAAGCACCGACCGACATGGACCTGACATGGAAGACGCACTGGCAACAGACAATGGGAGAGAGGCGTATTTAAAGGGGAAGGGTAATGGGCACCAGGTGCAAACAATCAACAATCAGGGAGGACGCAGATGAAGACAGACACAGTGCACACAGGAAAGACATGTAATCCTTGCCAAAATAAAACAGGAAGTGACAGAATCCTAACAACTTAACTAGCACCGCTGACGGCGGTGCATAACACTCAGCATGTCAAATACCTCACGCTCATCCTTGTTGCAAAGTATAAATAATTATATATAAAACTTCACTGATCATATGGCAACAATAATCATGCTGACATTTATGGAACTCTGCGATACTGGACTGGAAATTTGAAACTAAAGACTTGCTGAACCCTAAACCGGGATTTTAAATACACAAGTATCCACTGTTGCTGCTAAGCGTGTTGGGTCAGCGAGGCGCTGCCCTCATTGCCGGCGGCGGCAGAAACCACTGTAGTGTGATTTATGATGTTAATCATTAGCAGGAGAGGAGTGGATGCATAGGGGAGCAGTGCTTGATGGAGCGTTTCCCCTCCACTTGAACCTGGCTGACAGGGGCTCCACGCAGAGAGCGGAGGCTACTGCTGTCTCACAGCAACCGGTGAGATGCATGTGTGGCGCGCCCAGCGTAGTGATACCTGGGTTTTCTTAATCAGTACTCACAACAACGCCACCCGGGGGAAAGGGGACATTCCCCATATAAAATGTCACACAAGTTCCTTATACATCCACGGGGCAGAGACGGTGTAGATGAATCAATGTTTATTATATAATTAATCAATAATAAAAAGACATACTTAACATTATAAAGTAGACAAAATGAAACAGGGCTGGGGCTTACCAGACGACGGAGGGGACAAATCAAACGTAATAATCCAAACAATACCACCTGTGACACTGCAAAAGAAACACGTGTAAAACACCACCACCAGGGGATAAACCGCCGTCAACAACCCACAGCACCTGCAATGACAAGAACAGTTAAAATTCAGCCAATGCAAAATAATCTTCAACCTAAATTGAATATAACTAAAAGAACCACAAAATAACTTCCAACAGCTCCTCCTGCTTTCAGCCCATTAATTGGCCTCGCCCGGCCCTGCGCAACGTGACGTGGGCGCTCCCAAGGATGTAGCACAGGCGACACTCCGGCCAGGTGACCTCTGGAGGCCAGGGAGGAGGGGAGACGAGGTAATGTGAACGGCACAGGAGGGGGGAGGCCCGAGCAGGTGGAGCAAACCCAACAAAAAGAAACCAAAAGCAAAACCAAATCCAATCAACAAAGCAAGGAAACGAAAGAACCAAAATGAATCCTAAATACAGAAAAACCAACAATAAAAGAGGAAGAGCCAAAGCAGCAGCACTCCACAGGGCGGATCACCTAGCCTCTGTGGAGAGAGCACACAGAAAACTACCTAAGCAACATAACTATAAAATTAGTAAAGAGGGTTGGCGGCACCTGTACCCACCACTGCACACGGCCATGAAGAGCCCGAGAGGACCCGGAGGCAATCAGCCCTGCGCACACAGGGACACAGCTGCAGAGCACAAGGCACAGGAAATCAGCTGAAGTAACAGAGATGGCGCCACAGCGAGACACCGGCGAAACTTACCGGCACGTACGAGGACGCACACAGTGCGCACAACGCTTCTCCTCGGCGCACACACCAAATCATCACGGGCGGAAGCGGAAGTGGTTGGAGAGAGTGAGGCCAGGGTATGCCACTGCCCCCTATATATAGGGGGGGCCACGTATTGATTAATGCACCTCACCTGCCCAACCTCAGGCACAGTGCCACATAGTGGCAGGGGAGGGCACGACCTGCCACACATGCATACATCCCACACCTGTAGTTAAGAGAAGCACCAGAGCTGAGGTCACATAGGTTCTGAGATCAATGCTGCACTCTACAGGACTGAGACAAAATAAAACCCAAACATAAAGCCAATCAAGCAGTATTCAAGAGCATACCAGGAAATTCATGTCTTTCTAAATAAGAGGTTAGTTATAAATTAACCCCAGTGATAAGGACTGTGTCCAGTCAGTGCACAGCTTGGGGAGGTGTTCTGGTCCCAAACAATGAATTGCAGCTCACTGAAAGGTTCAGGTTCTCTTTCATGTTTGAAATGGGACTGTGAGGTGAAGGCTATTAAGCTGCAACTTCCACACTAGATAGGAAAAAAGAGATGCTCATGTGACTCTGGGAAGTAACTGTGCCAATTGACAATGCAACCAGAGACAAACCACTTGGTTTCAGCATTTTTTGCAGAGCATCAGACACAAACCAAACAAACTTAAATGGAGCAGCAGCTTCTGCTGACGTCTCAGCTCTGCAGCTCAGCTCAGCTCAGTGTCTCTTCAGGTTCCTTTGTGTCCCTCATGTCTCTCCTCTGGCAGCTGAGCTGTTTTGAATCCAGGGAGAGTTTATTGGCCAACTAGTCTCAGCTGTGCCAATCACCACTCGCTGGTTCACCCACATGTTCTCACTGAGCTACCTGAATGCTCACAATTACATTTATTCTGTTTTTTTTTTTGTTTTTTTTTACATTTTAGAATTAGCCACAGTACCCAAATTGTATTGGACTTGCAACACTCCTAAAATGCCAAAAATTATTTGTGGACTCTTTACCCAGCCCTCTACTGGAATAGTGGCAAGAAGATATTGAGTGAGCCTTCATTTTTGGGTGAACTATCCCTTTAAGCATCTACTATATGTATTTATAGACATAAAGCCTTCTCAATGGGAATCAAATCTGTTCCCAGTGTGACTCCTATACATGAGACATGTAACCAGCAGATCCACCATCCATCTGTCACCCGCCAGAGAGGAAAAAGGTCTTCATCAGGAGCCATCCGCTTTGTGGAGCATGAAAAAGTTCTGGACGTGGGGAGGGGAGCGTTGCACATCACACACGCTGTCAGAGAAGCTCAAAGAGGGTGAGGCGAGGAGTCAGCCTTGACCTTGAAGTGAGCTGTTGGTGCAAACAAAATCCGAGCCTCTACCTGACATCTGCTCGCTGCAGATATTTGCCTGTCTCACGGATTGGCACGTCAGATCGCCAGAGTCTCCCCTTCCGATGACAAGTTCTTGTTTTTCTTTGCCTGCCTTTGCTTGACTTTTTCAATAAAATACAGCAGGCCACCGCCGCGGCAGACAACCTCCACAAGTTTGGAAGATCTGTTTTAGGAGAAATGACAATTGAAGTGCGTGCTGTGCACAGCAGGCGAAATGTTTTCTGAAAATAATCGTGACGAGTCCAATTCACAGTCTTCACGTTCATTAGAAAGCTTGAGAATCCCATTTCCTGCTGTACTCCTTGTCCTTGAATAAATAATGCTGAACTATACATGGACAAATGTTCGGAATCAAGTCTATTGAAACATAATGATATTGCTGACAGCTCTCACTTCAGTGATGCTCATCCTCAGACGTGTCTGCAGGGCTCTGTGCCTGAACCTACCTGAATTATGTGGATGACAAATTGCTCACAAATGATCCATGGGAGTGTGGCTGCATTTATGTTGCTGCTGCATTTTGCACGATGGATGATGGATGTGGGATTAGGCAGCATCATGAATCATATCCGTGTTTCTCCGGTCACTGAGGCTCATTCAACTAAGCTGACTTGTGGAGGGAGTCTCATGTAAAAAGGGAATGGGTAATGATACAGCTTGTTTTGTTTTTAACATATATAATTTACATGTACAAGTCTTAAACCATCCCCATAATTGATAGGCTATTAGAAAGACTTGCGATTCAGTCTGCATTTGTTGAAAATGACTGCATGTGTTTTGCTTAATTAATCTACACAAGTGCTGCACTGAATGCAGTTAATAAAGCACAGTACCTGATTATGAAAAGTGAAACCTGACCCCTCCCAGCAGGAGGTCGTGGCCTAAAATCAGAGGGACTCACTTGCTCGCTGAACTCATCTTAATAGCCATGTTTTTGATTGACAAAAAGAAAGCACATAAATGACTGTAAATCAGGTTTGTTGTTGGCAGTGACTGCTGCTGTCAGCACACACACACACACACACACACACACTCCTTCTCGATTCGACTTTTTCAAAAACAGCCGACAATATTAAGAGCTCAGAGACATGATCACAGCCATGGTCAACAACAAACAAGAATCAATGTTCCCTCTGCTTGAGTCTCATGTCAGCAATGAAAACAACCTGTAAAGAAAAAGTCATCTCATCTCTGGCTGTATGATCTGACACACGTGCAGCACAGCATGAGTGTCTGTGTGTGACCATCCTGATGTGAGGCCGTGGACGTCACAGGCACTTCACTTCAATTCAAAGTGTTTATTGTCATATGCTGACTGCCACCAAGTAGTATAGTACAAAAAGTATAAAAATAAATAAATAGAATAGAAATATATATGCTGAATCTTAAAAATACATAAAATACACAAAGAAGCAGCAAAGAAAAGGAACGTAACTATACATATATGCAGTATATTTGGCAGCTATTGTTCAGTGAGGTAGGAATGGTTCAGCGGTTTAAGAGTGTGATGGCGGATGGAAAGAATAGGTGTTGAAAAAGAACTTGCCAACAGCTGCGATTGTAACCATGTCAGTTTGTCTCTGTTGCACCAATTCAGAGTCGATTTGTCCTTTAGATGTTTTAAAACAAGCAAATTGAACTTTGAATTAGACTATGCATAGTATAATTATAACAGGACACACATGTTGAATCCTAGTTTGTTTGTACTGCTCCTGCGTGGGATTTTCTCCAAGTCCTCTGGCTTCTTCACACAGTCCAAGGACATTGTTGCAGCAGGAATGTCAAGTTTTTTTTGTGGTCAACCAGCTGTGCCACGCCACTCGCTCCTGAGTTCCGTAATCACCGCTCTAAATGCCATGTTGACGACCGGAAAACAAAACAAGATGAAAGCACGCAAACAATTTCCATAGCTTTTAAATGAAATCATTAGCAAACTTAGATATATCACAATAATTAAATTCAAATTCTATTTATATTCCTTTTGGCCCAAACAGACATGCGGATCAATCTGAGATTTGATTAATGGCAAAATGATGCAGACCTGTCCAGGATGTCGTCTGCACTTATTTATCCTTTAATTAAAAATAACCTGAAGCGCTAACTGTGTGAGATAAATAAATCAGGGTTTTATATAACATCAACTGCATTCTCCAACATCCATTTCTGTTTGTTACGGTCAAGCAGGGAATACTCTCTCTATTTATTGCATTACCATGGTAAGAGATTGCCTCGATTTTCCTTGACAACTGCGCTCATGTCATGCAGTCTCTGGCATAGTGTACCAACTCTCAATAATGTTACATATTTATTGCACAGTTGCAATGAGCTGTTTGATACAACAACTATTTTAATTTTTTCTTGTTGAGTATCCACGTCAGTATCTAACATTATCTATCATATATCTATATTTTACTGACTTATGCATTAAAAGCTGGCTTCCTGTTCAACATGAATGCAACACACGGGCGACATTTACACCGACCTGATGAGTGATTATGTCTTGATTAACAGGCAAAGTGGAGGAGCCGTACGTGCATGCGTCTCTACAATAATGTCAATTTGCGTTTGTTCCCATATTAGTCATCACATTGTTATATTTAGCAGATGAAACACCCTTGGGTTCCACTTGCACTTAGATTGCTCAGTTTCCTGCATCGGAAGAGGCCCGTGGTTAGCACAGTGGCAGGCAGCTTCCCATTGGATGCACAGGCTGACAGTACTTATAGCTTAGTCTGCACGGTGCAGAGAGGCTGTCAGCAGGGTTTTTACATGTGCCATAATTATCATATTTGTACAATCATTTTTTTCCCCCTCTGTGAGGTGCATGATCAATGATGCATCATGATAATTTAATCATTTTGTGACACTATTCTCTGGAGTCTGGATAGTAACATATCATTGCAATGTCCTTCCAGTGTCATTTTTTTCCAAATAAGAGCCTCATGCCCTGAAAAGCATTGTTTCTGTAAACCAAATCATTTTGATGCAGCTCAGTATTGGAGCCCTGTCTGCTACCATATCATGATTTTCTTTCTTTCTTTTTTGGCTTGTAGTACAACACTTTTTATTATTCCCATCTGCCAATGCCAGATTTCCCATACAGACACTTTGGATGCAGACCAGAGGCCTATTTTGTCAGTCCCCTCCCTGTGATTCCTGACATGCCATGAGCAGTGTTGACATTTCAACCACGCAGGCCAGTAGCTCTCTCTTTGCAGTGCTGTGATAAAACTGAAGGGGTCTGTTACATGGGTGACCGACCTCATCCCTAAAGGGCCTTGCAGTTCTGCCCCACGCTGACCTAAAGAAACGTCCCTTTGCTTGGTGGTGGGAGGAAGTGGAAAACGTTTAGTCATGTCTGGCTGTTGTTAAGCATAAGCACAGACGGGCCCTCCTAAGAATAGCACTTCATTAAAATTTAAGGAGGTTTGCTCCCCCAACAACTGGCCGATCCATAATTTTGTTTAAGCTGGAAGAGAAAGACCATAATGTTCCGAGTCCCGGGAGTCATACCCTGATCATGTTGCCTCTCCAGTGAGATAAGAGAACAAACACTGTCAAGCAGCTCATCTGCAAGTCGAGTGTCACTCAGGCGTTCTGTGTGATGCGGCAGCTGTTAATCATCACGAACGAGAATACAGGCCACCAGGTGCGACGCATCTAATCCATCATATCAGAATGCTTTACAGCATGAATATGGAGATTCACATTTAATTATCACACCCAGGGCTGCAGTGCAGTGTTCCCCTGGCACATGGATCTATTGAATTTTGACAAACACAGCTGTATCACACACATAAAAAAAAAAAAAACCAAAAAACAAAGTACGTGTAAGACAAGCCACACAACAAGTCCTTGGCTGTGTTGAGGAGTTGCATTCAGTTTGAGGCAAGCGTCAAGGTCAGCTGATGGGCTCCACCAGCTCACTGACTCACTGACTCTGTGCTCCATCTCAGAGATAGAAGATAATGGAAATCCTAACCAGTCATGACAGAGTCCGTCTTACTCTTTGTCATACTGTGACCAGGGTGCCAGTGTTTAGTCCATCAGCCCTGGATGCGCAGCATGGTGCAGCGAGCTCCAGTCTAATAATGAATACTGACTGCCCGGCACGTTCAAAAACTTTGATTGCTCATTACTTCAGTCCTGATTAAAAGGGAAAGCTGTGGTCAGAGATAGTTGAAACCAGTGTGGCAGATGCGGCGTATGCCTGTTGAAATAGGAGGCGGTATCGGGCCATTGTTATCACCACAATGCACATGTGTGGACATTGGCAAAAATATCCAGTGCAGATTGCTGTTGGCGAGAATTACGGAAGGAAATAAATGTAACCCATCTACCCAAAAGCACTTCCCAAGCATAATAATATCATAAATCTTGGCACATTCGAATGCACGTACTCCAGCAGAAGCCTTGTATCCCCCATTAAGATACAGATGAAACTAAATTACTTGTGAATTTACAAAAACCCACTGAACCTCGAAACACAATATTAACTTTGAGGTGGCCACTTTTTACATTTAAATCAATAATGATCACACCACAAAGAAATTTCGTTTTTTTTCAGCAGTAATTTTGTTACCACTCAAAATAGACTAACTATAAATAAATAGGATAAAATAAAATGTACTCCCCAATTTTAAGAATACTATGTTTTATTTCCAATGTCAAGGAAATGTATGTACTAGGTTTAATAGCTGTTACCATGGAAATGTTGATCATAATCATAAAAAAAAAATCACATTTCTCTTAAATAAACTACAAAGCAACCAAGATTTCCATTTCTAACATGCTGTGGGTATTTTTTTTACCGATAAAGGAAAAAACAATCAGCTTAAATTATTTTCTGTTTGGTCTGAAGGATAAAAAAGGAAGTCTGGGTGTTTTAGCACCGTGCCTTTTTTATTTCTCAGTGAACACAGCAGTCGGCTGAGCTCTCCATGCCTGTAGCGAATGATGAAAACTGAGACGACTAACAGTTTATCAAAGAACACAGACTGTTTTAGTGGCAACTGAGCTTTTCTCCATTAAACTAATCATAAGCTGCAGGGAGACAATTTAAAGCCAAACTAAACAAGTGCACTTGTTTTATTAAGTTTGTAGCCACAGAGAAGTCATCGTGTAAGGGGAGATGATGTAGAAATCATTATCATGATCAAACACAAATTACAAAGCATCTTAAACAGCAGACAGCATTCAACTAAATTTCAAGACATGCCCCAACTCTTGTCCTCATAGTTATATGAGTGCAGTAGAGAGCAGATGACCATGGTTTTGATAGTTATTGTAAGTTGCATTCCCAGTTCTTTATCTCAGGTTAGATAACATTGGATGGACAACAACACTTTGAGTTAATTCAAAGTAATGTATTTAATAAAATCGAGTTGAAACTGCCCACATCACTGTTTTTTTAAAGTGTATTTTCACCTTGAATACAGCAATCAGTGACGCAGTGTTTTTTTTTTCTTTTTTTTTTCTTTACAATTTATATCTAAACTGATAAACACTGACTTGCTTGTCGGTGCCAAAGCCCATAAAATCAAGGCCCTATTTAATCACAATCCTGCCATATTAGTCTTTTCCTAGCCTTAGCCCTGTCCCCTGTGAGGAATGGCTGGTCCTGCTTCGGGTCATCTTGCAAGGCCTCTCATAAATTCCACCAGCGTTACCTGTCTTCTGGCACTTGCTTGATAACACTCATTATTGCTCAATGACCTGGAGGCAAAGCTTCACTTTGGGGCTCCGCACCTTCAGGCCACAGCCGTGAGAGCTCGTCTCATCGCAGCTCAGTGCTGCTTTTAAAAGCCATAAACTTATGCCCGACAAGTTAGCCAGAAGACGAGAATCACAAGTGGTGATTATTTGATATTGTAAAGTGAATTACACCCTCCACTGTCGTCCTGTGGAAAGGAAGCTCTCTAAAGCACCAAAGGGATGCATCCAAGATGTGTGCACTTTATGAGGCTCCTCAATCACACAGAGGGAGTGTTTGAATTCCAGCTTGAAGTCTCTGTCAGTGGTGAAATGAAACAATAAAAGGGAAGGAAAACCTGTGGAACATCATCCGTTATGTCATTTTCCACTGTGCAGGGATCATTCAAGGGCAAAAATTATAAATCAGTCGTTGGTGGAGGATTAAGGTTAGAGCTGAGAGGTATAGATGGTGCTTCAGCGTGTAGTGCCGGATGAGGCACCTTTCCTTAACGTAAACACTCCTCTTAAAACACTCCCACTGAAATATATAGTTGCTCAACTTTCGAGAGAAGCCATTCCAACGGCCAAATAGAGCGAGAGAGCCCTAGGACGTTATTCAGAATAGTGCTGATAGTTGTTAAAACCCTGTGTGCTTCACTTCAAATGGGTTTTAGAACAGCTTGCGGATGTGAACAGGGCAATGGAGCAACACCATAATACACTGTGGGATGTTCACCTCAGGCAAACACTCTGTGATGCTAAGCACCTCTCTCAAAGCTGCCAAAGAAAGTCCATTGATTTTTCTTTTTGTTTGTGGACTTGTTTCCATTGTGGGATTTGAGAGAGAAGCAGATCTACCAAACCTCTCTCGTGGTGGAGGCCTCCCTGCAGCCAGTGGTTCCAAAAATCAATCAATTAACATGTTTCTCTTCTTATGAGAGCAGCAACTGAAGTGCACCTCTCAGGACTGTTGGAAAACTGGGTCAAACTAGGAAGTAACATGCCAGGAAAGAGCAGTGAGTGACATCTGTGCCTTGTGAGGAGGTAGGACACTTTTAATTCCTCTAAATACAATTATTTCCCATCATCTTAGAAATAACAGAATGTCCCAAATTATGTGCCTAGAACTCCCAAAAATGAGAAGTGATTTCTTCCTCTCCAATGTATTTTTTATTTATTTATTTATTTTACCAAAGTGCATTTTCAAGTACTGACGTGTCCTTGTTGTGGCAATGCTTTTAGTGCTCGGTAATCTCACTGTCACCGTTGCCACTTTAACAAATTGAGAACACTTTAGTGCAGTCACACTGGTTACCTGTCAGGGGGAGCGTCAACAATGCCTCATCTGCATGACATCCATGATAACTGCTCAGCTCGCTGACAGGGACAATCACAGAAACAGCACCAGCGCATGCTAAGAATTTGCTTCCTTGTTGGTTTCAGTTATGTCAAGAGAGCCACAGTTAAAATGAGTTAATGGAGAAAGTCGGGATCAGGCAACATTTGGGTTGCATCTCTCCCGTAGAACCATTCGGCAGACAGCAGTAAAAACATATTAAATGTCGTCTGCTGGTGGCTGCACCAGGAGAAGGAGCGATTTGCTCAAACCACATGCTAAACGAATAACGTCAGCATGAAAAGCAATTCAGTTCTTATTGAGGCTTTTATCGCACTCCCTTTAAATTTACAGGAGCAAAAATCTTGTTTTAAAAATTTAGAATGACATTGAAAGGCCAATTTTGGGTAAGTACTTCCTCTGAGTGGAAGAATGGAGTTGATTACATACAATCATTTACCAGACATACCAAGCACATTTTTAACCCACATAAGGTTGACATTCCGGATCTAGGTCTGGACCAGGGTTCATGTCTGTCACGTTGTTTAGATGTTAGATTTGGTTTATCCAGTTTCACTCCCCACTGAGACCAGCTGTTAATGTGGACCATGATCAGTGGCAACTTCACAACTGTCTTGTGAAATTGTTTTGGTCTAAACTGAACTTAACTTAACCTTGTCAACCTGGCATAAAACTTGTGATCAAAATTCAAATACCTATCCGTCCAAAGGATGAAAAACACCCTGGGCTGCCGGGTGCCCTTGACAACAAGCAGCCTCTCAGAGTCGGCCACAGGAATTCATGATGTTCCAAATCGTAGGTCTGTGTTTCTCTACAGTGTGTGGGCCAGACCAACATACACAAAACCCATAAAAGAACCCATGTTCTGTAGCTCGTGCCTCTGGAGGTATCAGGAGGCAAAGGTATCCGGGCCACCATGGCCTTGAAATCCCCCTGAGACAATTTTCAGTGAGATGTGAATTTGTCAGCAGCTCTTGTGCCGTAAGTGCTGCCAAGCCACTGTGTTCTGGGTCTGCTCCAGGGTCTTCTCCCTGTTGGCTGCAGCTGAGTTCGTCTGAAGGGAAGCAGCCAGGGGCTATGAATACCTGACACAGCTCACCTGGTAATAACTGAATGACATAACGTCAGACTCATTCTCACTGTATAGGCCTGTACTGATGTCACATGTCACCTGCTTTCTAGTCAAACTCCCAGAGACGAGGCTGAAGCCCAGATATTTGACCTTGCGACTCTGATTCTGCCAATGTGAGATGTGACCATGGATTCCTAGAGATCAACCGTCCTTCTATTGGAGCGGATACAGATCACACTGTGATGATGAGAAAAAAGCATTTTTTTCTTAGTCTTTGAAGAACTGGCTATATTCATGAGAGCTCAGATCCCAGATTTATGAAGACCCCTGTGAGAGGTGTCAAGGATTTTGATAGAAGGTAATATTTCTCAGATGAAAGTGGTGCATGCCTTGTTTTGTTGGTTCTGCTGAGGCCCTGAAGAAACCAAAATGCCGTAACTGTTTGGAAAGCTGATTTGGAGCATTACCGACGATTTGTTCGTCTCGAACAGACACTAAAAATGTGTTTTGGAAATCTGTTTCTCGGAAGATGAGGCCGTGTTTGATTCAAAAGGAGTGAGCATAATGCACATGAGAGAAAGACATGGAACAAGAAGCACTGAATCTGAGGTTGCATTGCACACACAGGCACGTCACATCAAAATCACTGACGCATGCAAATAAAACACACACAAACAATTTTGCCAAAGACCGTGGCAGTATGATAAGTGGAGTCTATAACATCAGCGACGTGTAGGTTAGAGGTCAAATAAATCTGCTTTAAAGCACATACATCCAAATGGCTCCCCACAGAGGTCACCCATACATCAAGCACCCACTGTCACCGCTGAGCATCTCAGGGTTTTTTTTTTTTTTTTTTTTTTACATCACACTCGAACAACCTTTCCTGAACACAAGTCAATCAAAGTCATTCATCCATCTTATAGTGTCCATATAGTGTCACATTTGACTATAATTCACGATAACAACACAGGCATGCGGGGGCCTTTGAGGACCTCATCACCACCAGTCACTGTGCTGTGTGTCTAACCCTGGTGGCACATGCAGTCCAGTGGTTTATGCTCAGCCAGGCCCTGGGGAAACATGCACACTGTACATGGCCTGTGTAACCAGCCATATTTGACCCGGCTTATAATTCAGTCACATGTAAGGACGGGAACGCAATGACCTGTCCACACGATAGCTTGCAAATCTGCAAGCCAGGCTCTATTTCATGTTCATCCACATGCTGAAAGAGAGCTGACTATGACAACCAGGGGATATTGATGTTAGAGAGAGTGTGTGTGTCTGCATGCATGGGTGCTTGCAGATGGTTTACTTGATATAGCTATTTTACATGGTACTTTTATGGTACTACCAAAAGTACTATATATAGTACTACTATATATAGTATTTTTAGTAGTACCATGTTGTATTAATATTATAATAACTACATGTGCATCATTCTTTGCAAAAATATTAACAAAAAGAACCAAAAATTAATTTAAAAAAATCAAAGACAAAGACAAATAAATAAGTCAATACAGTATCATGCAAAATCCAAGACCATAAAAAATACAATATAATAATGATGTAAAATCAATGACAGCAGATAAAAATATAGCAATCAGTTTTGTTATCTGTTTGCCCCATATTGATCAAACACATTTTATTGTAGTTTTATCATTACATTCATTCATATATGGTATAAGGTTTTGCTTCAGGGAATGTATTCAATATGAGGATGATAGTAAATTAATAAGTAGGTAGTGTGAGACCTCGGAAACCCAAGATTACAGTGTGTGACTGCATCCCAAAAGATAAACATCTGCACCTTGCCATCCATTCTCGCTTCACATCTCACCAGACAGTTTAATAAAGAAGCAGTGTTTTAAAGATGGCTTCAAGAGTGATATTAATGACGCAGTCGGAGTTGGATGCACAGCCTTCGCAGCTAAGTCCTTTTGAGTACTCTGTGCTCTGTGTATCATGGCAAATAAAATATAAAGAGCCATCAACCACAGCTGAAAGAGCTTCAAGATGGCTTGTGTTCAAGCAAGCAAAACCATTGAAATTGGTTTTGTGCCAAATGGACTCAAGTTGAAATCTGAGTAACCCCAGTTGGGCCGTCTGAGGGATTTTACAGACATGACACTCTGTATGAACCAATCAGAAAAACATGATAACATTTTTTATCATATATGTTACATCATTTTTACTGTTTGTACTTGGACTTTTTTTTCGCCCTGTAAAACTATTAGTAATGAATATTTACGGTGATGCATCTCTTATGTCATATGTCACTCTCGTCATGATCATTCTATGTTTTGCAAATTAGAATTGAAAAAAAGAGAAAATACGGACACATGATGCTCCTGTTCAATTATTTATTGAAATCACTAAATCAGTAAAAGGTTTCCAGTACTAGGCACTTAGAAACAGCCTTCATCTCTTTGAACAAATACTGGGTGTATGACATAGAATTAATGTACCCCCTAAACTACTGTCAAATGTATAGACCCACATCTAAAATGTTTGTCTAATAAATAATTGGTATTCCATATAGCTTTGATCAACATTCTGAAAAATGTATAGAGTTGTGTTGAGAAAATGTTTAAAATATTCAAATCTCTTAATTTTAATTCAAATCTCTTTTTTAATTTAGCACACATTTGAACTGCATATGTGTTGGTCCTAATATTGCCGTTCAAATGTAAGTGACGTGGGTGCATGTCTCAGTCTATATGTGTAGTTGGACTAGGACTCACAGAAACCTAAATCCCTGAATTTGATTCCAACACCACCATTCATTCCAATAATATATCTGTTCCATTGCAGTAGGTATGAATGTGCTTTAACCAAGGTGACTAGCTCATTGTACCTTCAAACACATGAACTTAGTTTCACCCTGAACACATGACAAGGTTAAGCTTTATCTTTAATCCAGCGTCACATCCCAACTGCAGCGAAAATGGGAAACGCACATAATCACCGTTATCTGGAATCTTATGAGTCAAATAGAATTATATTCCACATCAAGTGTACCAAAATGCATTGGCAATAAACGCAGAGCCTGCAGGTTTATTGTCCCATTTCTGTGTTATTGAGCCAATTGCATGCTATCCAAGGCCATTTCATGTGTCGGCAGCATCATGATGCTGAAACTGGGAAAGACATATTGAGTGCAAGGAAAATGAGTTCTTAGCTCGGAGATAAAATATCTAAGGGAGTGAGAGTGATGGAATGACTTCTAGAGGAAGAGGGAAGTCAGCAGAACTGCTAAGATGAGTGTGACATCTAACTTTATTAAAGTTCCTCAACTGTCCTATTGTCGCACGCATTCTTTTGTAAAGTCAAAACAATGCTAGTACTGATACCGGAGAAAACAACGGCATGATGCCTGATTCAACTAATAATTCAAATAACACAAATAATTGATCAGCGTTAAACCTCTAGCTCTAGTCAGATCCCATTTAACGTCCCTTCATCTCTTAGTTCAGTTATTTCAGTGTCTTTGTCCGTGACTTGAGAGGCAGGCACAATCAAAAGCCACTTTGTTGTTAATAACCAAGGCTGGAGGAGAAGGTGCAGATGTCAACAAAGAGGCGCTTGTTGATGAAATGACTGGCACTGAATATGCATATCCAAACGAGCCTGGCCAGCGCGCTGCATGTGCTCTGAAAGCAGTGGATCGGTCAGGCTGGGGTTCCTGTTCCTCTCTGCCCAGCTGGCGCACACAGCCTGCCACTGTGTTGTTTGGCAGGGCGGCCCAATCAAACTAATTCAAGCTACGTTAACCTGGGTTCGGTACAGCGCTAGTACGACTGGGGGCGCACTGCATGTTGCAAACTGCTTGAAAGTCACAGCGTGGATTTAAACTGTTACGGACGCATCAATCAGATGATACTGATATTAGAAGTCAATCTTTATCCTCAGTTATTGTCATGATTATGTCTCACAAAGAGACATTTTTACTTAGTTGATGTAATTGTGGAATAAAAATGATTCACAACAGCAAGTAACAATGAGCATTTATGACTAAAATGGTGCATTAGTATGGATGCTGCCAAATGCTAATGTTAATAGGCAGTGTCCTGAGTTCCAAAAATAAACATGAATAATTCTCGCTTTGGGAACCAGATGCACATGGCAGGTATAGACCCTTTTTACAGTGTTAATGTGATAGTTCACTGAAAATGTTTTATTCATTAGCCATTCACCACTATGCTGATGGAGGGCTGGGTGAGGGGTTTGAGTCCACAAAACACTTTATGGTTTCCAGGGGTAAAAAGTGTCACAGTTGCATCCAATACAATTGAACTGGGCATCATTTGTTCAAACTTAAAAACAAACAAACAAACAAAGAAGCTTACATTCAAATGTATTGTTGTGACTGCTACACTGTTAACCCCTGACAGTGAAACCAATGTCTCATCTTTCCACTGAACTATTCCTTTAACACATACACTGTGACACAAAGTGCCTGCATTCCCATTAGCGAATGCATTGCAGTACCCATGTCATCTCTGCAGTACCATGAAACTAAGATCAGTCCTCCACTGACAAGAATGTTAACAGAAATATTTTTACCCACTAATTAACATGCCATTTACCTGTAATTGTCCCAGTACTGATCAGTGGTAGTGAGTACAATTCACAACTTAGCACTGGGTAACAATGTAATCATCTCTTGCAGTGACTCCCAACCACTGTGCCATGGCACAAAAGTGTACTGTGAGGAATGATCAGGTGTGGCGCGGAAGATCATTCACTTTCACCCTTTGTTCCGTGTTCCAGATCCACGGCTGATGCTTCAACTCGTCATTATTAGTCAATGATCATTTTTATATAAATAATAAATGCATGATATAAGCACTCTCCTGCAGTCAGAGGCGAACCAATCATGTTATATAATGATATCATACTTTATATGGCTTTTAAATATAAACATTGAATGTGTCTCTGTGTGCTCAGCTCTGAGTGTCTGCGTCTCCTCGAGGCAGCTCCCCCGCTGCCTTTTAACCCTGAGGATCAATGAGATAGCAGCCCTCAGCTGTGCTGATGGATCCTCTGGTGCAGGTGAAGGTGTTGTCCCAGCCACCTCCACAAACTGCAGTGGACTTTAACGTGTTCAGTCGGCGTTTGTGTGATTTCTATGATAATTGCACATGTTGATTTCACACGCTTCATTTTTCCTATTATTTCATATTTATATTTATCTTCGCTGGTTTAAACCTGTTCCGTTCTGCAGCAGCACAATGTAAAATCTGTCATCTCTGGTGGGTGCATGTGGCAGACATAAGGAATCTAAATACCTGATATGTTTATTGATTATGTAAAAAAAAAATAATCATAGCAATATAATGTGATGTCAAGCCTGTGATTCACAAATTATCAGTGCATGTACATGCTTGTTCAGCAACTGTCGCGCAAGTAAAAAGTCCACTTAGTCAAGTAATTTATAGTCTCTGCATTTGACCCACATGACACCCTTTTTTTTTTTTTTAACAAATTTCCCCCATATAGCCGGTGGTCAAACTTTTCCTTCCCTTTGAGCATGACCCTCCAGCTGAATGTATCCCCATCAAACTGTCAAGATGTTCCAAGTTTCTCTTTGACAGAACATTTCTGTGTGAGTGTCAGCCACTGATATGGCAAGCGGGACCACGAGCATACAAGCGGCGGCCGCTCTCCTGTCATTCACAGATTGGGCGACAATAGACAGATGATGAACGATGAAGATAAATGGCATTCCGCCCTGCCGAATGCCGCTCTGAACAAATGAATTCCAAGGGTGCTCCTCATCATGTCAATGAGCTTTGCCCCGGCTATGTTTCAGCATAAATCATGTTAACCTTCTCATTTTCAAGTTCATTCATTTTTAAGGTGCTCTTCCCCCTGTCGCAGTGGCTACAGGCCTCGTGGAGGAATCAAAGGGATCTGATTACTGGGAATCCATTAAACCAGAGACTGCAGAATACTGTGTCACTTTCCAAGGAATGCCAACTCTAGTACCTGTCATAACTCAAAAGCTGTCACTGCAGCTCTCTCTGCAGTATGCAAATGACCATGGTCGGTCCAAGGATATATGGAGAGGAAAAGGATGGAGGAAAAAAAAAAAAGAGGTTACAATGCCTTAATAATAGGAAGATTGATCCTTATCATGACAGGAACACCCACATTTGAAAATAGGGTACCAGCAGATACTGTAAAACTCAATGTGACCGCAGAGTACTTGGCACCGTTTGAACGACACAGTTATTCATTCTCACACCGTTATTTTGTTCCCTATAACTTGTGAGAAAAAGAGACTCTTGAGGAAGATTATAATTTTCAGAGACGTATGTTTCACTGTGCTATCATTAGACAGATCCTTGACATTGGCTAAATCCTCGATTATGTTGAATGATAATATTTCCATATATATCTAAAGTCAATATTTATGTTTTTTTTACAGACAGTGACACATAATCTTTGCTTACAGACAAAAAGGTTGCATTTATTTGTAAATCATTCTGAGATGGTTGGATTGTGGCAGGTACCAAACTGCAGTCTTGAACAACCTTAACTCTGCTACGTCATGTTTTTTTTGCTTTGGCTTTGTTAAAACAATCAAAGAGACATCACAGGACACAGCCTCAGGTCCCTGAGCTCATTGGGGTTTTCATAAGCTAGTCAGCACTGATCTATGCCTGTCTTGTTTCCCAACAGGATCACATCTCATGCTCCAGAGGCATTTGAAGACTCTCTTTTAGTTGCCATGCTGGATGCGGTGAAGCTCCAGTGATACCAAATGAAGCTGTAAACCAGAGGTCTTCAATTCTTCTGGTAGACCAGAGCTGTGGACTGTGGTAATCAGAGCCTGGATTGTTTCACAGCCACATTGGGCAACAAATGAATCCTCCTGATCCAAATCCAGGGAACTCCCAGAGAAGTGTCATCTGTACAATAAGCACCTGATGTGAAGAGACTGATGATTGCAATATGTCTCTGTGGGTCTGGGGCTTTGATGGATTCATCCTTACCGGCAATGCAGGCTCTGGTGCTACCACTTTGTGTCCTGGTTGCCATGCTGTCATTTCTCTCTCCAGTCATAGCCAATCTGTTAGTGGCCAGCGAGCCTCACTCCTCCTGATCCATCTGGAGGCTTGCTCTGTGTAGCCCTGGTAACAGGGAATATGCAATGTGTAGACCTTGCACAGTAGCGTGCCGGAAAAAAAGCTTTTGCACAACAATTCAGTGGACTTGTACCACAGCTCCCAGCCTCTCTGCTTCACCAGTTCCTGGTCCATGAAAATATTAATAAGTCAGCTTTATATAATGAGAAAACCCCATTGTACTTAATGTAGTGTCATGCAGCACTTTTGCTTTTGTTTCTATCTGTTCGATCTAAAGAGGTAAACCTTTCCTGCTCCAACCTTTAACACTGCCAGTCTACATGATATATAAAGGTTATTTCTTTAATTGCCACTTAAACCCAGCACAGGATGCAAATCTTGACAGACACATTTGTCCAATAATGCAATTGCTATGGACTCGGCTCCAGTGAGTAGACGCTTTTATTGCAGCTAATTGATGTTGACAGTCTCCAGCTATTTTATGTTATTTTATGTTTATTTAACTTTGTCGTCCCCGGAAGTGACTTTAAAGCACATGTTTTTGAAAAACAGTCTCGTGTATTATTGTGGTTTCCTGTTTAGGATCGCAGTTGTTTTTCTGTTGTGTGGTGAAGAAGGAGGAACTGCACTCGCATTATGCAGAGTATGTTCCTGAGGGGACATTGTGTAGGGCCATTATTGGAATATGTCACACTTAGCCTTGCTGGTATTTAGTGGTCATGTATTAATGTCACTATCATGCATAATGTTATTATATCTGACATATAGGAAAATACTACACCAGCATTGTAATGGATGAAGTGTTTGTAATAAGAATTTAAACAATTAAAACATGTAGAAATGTTATTTGCTTTTAGTTTAGGGTGCTGTTGGTACTTACCATACGTATATGTTGTATAAATTATATTGTGAATGAAATGTTGTTTCACAGGGGTGGCTATAATGCAAATAAAGCACGAACACGTATTTCATAATAAGAGAGACTTGTGTCTGTAAGTGTTTTAAAATTATATCAAATTGATGTTTTAGTTTTAAATTTCCATATTTTACATTGCATTAGCCACCCTCTAATTACAAGAGAATTGCCTTTGGATAACAAAGTGTGTGTAAGTGCTTTTCCAAACAACACATTCTGTTTACTTCCACTGGCATCGACACTGTCCTCAATCTATCTTCACCAACACATAAGAGACTCATAGCTACCAACGCACTGCTGCTGTCTGGGGATAATCAGCAGAATTTTACACTTGCAGTTGGAATAACACTGCAATGTTTTCTCTGCAGTGTATGTTTTAATGATATTTTCATTAAACAAGGCAGGTAATATTTTACAGCAGAATGATGGCTGTGCCTGGCAGTTCATTGTCCTCATTTGCAGAGATACCTTCCGAGGACTCTGTGTGTACGCAGGAGATTGATGACTGACACTTTGATGGCCGTATGGAGAAACTGACCACCCCCACGCTTTTCCACTTAATCTACTAAAATGGTAATGCGTGAACAATCAATACCACAGTATATTTAGTCCAGCTCTTTTTGCTGACACTGCAGTTGCTGGAAACGTCAGTGGATCGTGAAGACTTTTTTTTGGTGCCACTGAGTAATCAAAAGATAAAGATAAAGAAAGGGTCGAGGTTTACTCAGACTGCCTGATGCATCGGCACCAGCCAACCAAACAACTCATGAACCGTAATGTGGTAAAGATGTCAACTGGTAGACAGAGGCATGACAGCTGCTTCCAGGCTTTCCTTGATGGAGCAAAAACCAAACAGTTTTGACACCAATTCACTTCAGAAATCCTCCTTTTCTCCCTCATCCGTAATGGTACGTTAGAACAAGTCAAGGGTTGAAACGCATTCATGCAAGTGACAACCAAGGTAGATGGGGGGGAATGCATGGTCTTTGTGATGTGACAGCAAGCTACAACATATGAGGAGCTCACTAAATTAGATGAAGGAGTAAATGCGAAATCTGAATTTAAAAAATCAATCAATCAAATGAAAATCAAATCAAGGCGATTTTATATTCTTGTTAACATGATTGTAATATTAAGCGTTGACCAAATTGAAACAATATTTTCACAACAACAGTGTGACTGTGTGAAGACTTGACTTGTTGGTATAATTTTATAACGATCATTGACTGAAATAACACAGTTTTAGAGACAGAGAATCCCATAAGCTGCCTCATTTTTGCAGTATTTTAGAATTTCAAATCACTAATGACCAGAATAATTCAATAATTAATAGATGAGAGACACTATGTTTACCCTAATTAAGGTTTGTCGGAGATATATAAGGAAGCAGTCACCGATGCCATAATATAATTACTGAATTAATATCATCTTAACTCAACTATGCAGTCAAACAGTATCCCATTATAAGGCATCTTAATGGGATATTTCAAGTTTGGAGAAGTGTCTTCAATATCCTGACAAAATAAATCACCACACAGAAATTAACGTTCCATCTTTTAGATATATTGTGAGTGTAAACTGCTCTAGACACACTTTAATGACTGTACCGTTATTATCCTGTTCCATTAAAAAAAAACAAAAGAACAACAACAATGTGAAATTAAGTGGATTCGTCAGTGATCCACCTTTCTATAGTCTTGTCTTTTGGGGGGTTTTTGTACCTCAAAGTTTTCAGTGGAGCCTCTCTTGAAACTGATAAAGCTTGATGTCGACTGTGGCCAATGACCCACACTCAAATGCATTGACTGGAGCAAGGCTCAACACGAGGGGTGTTCCCAGAAGGCTCCCTTTGTTGCTTTATTTAAACTCTATTACTTATGCTGTATGTTTTAGTCCTGTCGAGACCAGAACTAAGGTTACTCCAAGAACATTACAGTTCTGTCTCCAAAAGTGCTTCACTCAGCTACGTGTAAGACAGTCAATGGCCTGGTTCTGGTAAAAGAAATAATAATAGGGGCTCATCTGAACCTACAGTGCAATAGCGTAGACACGAAAAGAGATGGCTTCAAAAAAACACGACAGTCAGAATGTGCAGAAATCAAACTGAAATGACGGAAGTGGGTGTGCCAGCTTGCATTTGTCATTTTCCCATCACCTGTGCTGTTCTTCCATCAAAGGCACTTGCACCCATCTTCAGAGCCCAGGCATGTGTCGGCCTTGCAATAACTTTCAGTGCATTTTTTGTGCACTTTGCCACTTTGGAGGCAGTGGAAGGCAATTGCTGTCTTGTCTACCACGGCCCGATCTGAAGTCACTGCTGTTTTAAGGGGGGATTACGAGGATGGCGACTTGAATCTTCAAAGACGTGCACACTGAATGTTAAATACAGATGTTTGCTTATGCTGTAAATTATTTAGAAACGTTTTTCCTCTTTAATCGGCCACTCCAAAATTGTAATTGTATCTGGCTTTGAAACGGAATGGGAGATGATTAGTTTATTGAACGTTTCACCCAAAAGGCAACCCTAATTAAATAAGGCCTAATGAGTCTATTTGAATGATCCAAGTTAAAATAGATCGAAGCAACAGAACAATCAGGGGAATTTCAGAGCCACTGATCAAGAATGTTTTTCCTAATGACTAGCACTAGTGGATGATACAATCATACGGTGTATTTCACCATTTATTTCATTTTGTAATAAACACAATTACAGTTTTTTTTACAGCCCTGAAAATAAACACCCACACACCTTCTGACTTCACAGTCCAAGTACTGTATGTTTAGTTGTCTATAATAGATAGTGTTTGCGTGTACATACATTTAGAAAACAACAGAAAAATGGATCTTTCCATCTTTTTTTATATATCAGCCTCCAGTTATTATGCAAGGAAAGCATCAAATGAAAGCTACATACTCCATCCATTCTGTTTAGTGCCTAACTTCTCATCCTCTGTTTCCATCCAGATTATGGAGGTTAGCAAACTCACTGAAGACTGAGGCATATTGACTCGGAACACGAGCCCTGTTAAATTAGATGGGCTTGATGTGTGCTTGTTTAATGATTACATGAGCAGATGAATTCAGCTTTAAGAGGAGTTTTCAATGCTTGTGTATGTGGTGTCAGTCTGACTCACTAATCCCTTTTGACCAGGCTTTACTTCAAATGAAAACAAAGGATGGCTACTACTAGTGTGTGCTTCATTTGACATCAGCTCCCTGTGACCCTCAGCAGGATGGATAGACGCATCCATTTTTCCAATGAACATCACAATTATTAACCTTAAATAGAGAGCAAATGGAATTATTCTTAGGAACAAATACGAATATTTTTTGGGAATTCTAAGCTGTATAATGAACTGATTGTTTTATAGATATAAGCTACTCCATTCTTTTATTCTTGGTAATCTCTTGTGTAAATGTAATCTTAAAGCAAGGCGACAACATTATTTAATTTGGGATTGAAAGAAACATGTTTATTTTTTGCACCGAGTGAACTATACTTATAATCAAGCTGCACTAAATTCCACACTTAAATAACAATACCCTAAATGTGCCTGATTTTCCTTTCTGTTGAATTCATGTACAAACCATTGAAAATGTGTAAAAACCTCTCGATGCACTTGGCAACTTTGTTAAGACGCCGTGTGTTCATCTGTGTCCGTCCCTCCACCTGGAACCTGCTCTGTAGTTTTCATGCAGCCTTACAAACAGACCAGCCAGCACGTGAACGGACAGGAGTGAAATCAGGCCGAGACGTACATGTAACATTATCTGGTCTGATTTGATGATATCCACCATTTACACAATGTTACATTACAGTGGACCCCGGTATCAGTGTGACCTGTGAGTGATGACAGGGCCTCCACTCCCTCCTGTAACGATTTTAATCAGGAGCTCATTATGTGTCAGACACAGAGGTCACTCAATCACATCAATTGATTAATTAAGTGCCAAGGGCGTCTGAGGACCCGGGTGACAATATGCTCCCAGGGGACGTGATGAAGGTTCTAAAGCAATAGTTGTTAAATAAATGGTCCTATCGGGTCAGCACAACTGTCTCATGGAGCCATTTCTGCATCTAATTGAAAAGCAAAGTCTTCCCAATAAAATGTGATAACTTGTGACGGTGTTGGTTTATTGTGCACACTGTGATAAGTCAGCGGAGGAAGAGGTAGAGAGGAAAGGATTTAGTCAAGCCAGCGTCATAGCGTCTACATGTATACACTCTATTTAAGTTGTATTTAGCATCACATTTAGAAGATTTCTGCAGGTTTTTCTGTGGTTTCTTTGTTTCATTTCTCATAATAATACACATTTTCACCCCTGTGAAACGTAGAACGCTAAAAAACACATTCCGAGCACCTTTTAAAGCTTGTTTAAAGTTTAAAGATGTGCAGACTAATCCCTCTTCCCCCATCCCATGCTGGCTCAACCTGCAGTAACAGCTGGGTGAATAAGGACCACCCTGAGGTGACCATACACTTAGGCTTACAGAATAGTGTTCACGCAGGTGGTTCTGCCTTTGTCATGCACATCATGACGCAGAGTCGTCATTGAAGCTGCTCACATAGCAGGATGAATAACATTTAGACTTTTTGTTGGGGGGGGGGGGGGGTGTTTACAGGCAGGGATAGACTTTTTGTTGGGGGGGGGGGTTGTTTACAGGCAGGGATTCTGTGCCTCTGGCTTTACATGGTTAACTGTGCTGAAGTTCAGCAGGAACATCCACACAGGAGGCAAGTTCACGCTCTCTCACACACACACCACAAAACCACACACACTCTAGCTCGAGGGAACACAGGGTGGTCGTTGGCATTCTCTCTTCTGGAGGTGGGCTTTTAGGATTAAATCAAATATATATGCCTGGGCTTGATGTTTCATTGAGTTCATTTTAAAAAAAAAGAGTTGTTGCTCTTGCTTTGCCTGCACAACATGTGTTTTCATTTATTCATGTTTATTAATACATTCTTAACTTTTAATAGGTATGCTGCGGCACCATCTCTGTGATCCTGAGAAGAAAACAGCAATTTATTCAATTCGGCTAAAAAGTACTCGTGAAAAAATCATTACGATTATTTATTATACAGTTTCTGCAAATACTCAAATCTTATAGCAAACCTTTTAGTATTGCTGACTCTGCGTATCCAAACCATGAACTACATTTCAAGTCTTTCAGTCATTCAAACACAGAAGAGTCACAATAACCTATTATGGTGTAATATTAGTGGGATTCTGAATCAAGCGTGAAGAGTCAAAGCAGAAAAATGAAAGTCAGCAAGGGTGTTGGGAATAACGTATGTGTGTGTGTGTGTGTGTGTGTGTGTGTCGCCCAGCTGTTTGCATCCTCCCCAAGGGCTGGCTTGTGCCAAATCAGGAACATGGTCACCATGAAAGGGAAGCTCACAGCATGTGCTTCTCCTCCAAATCTCAGAGACTCCTCCCCGGCAGGCTGTGGCCAATTACCGCTGCGCTCAGCTCTGTGGGGCAGAACGCAGAGGTGACTGAAGCGAGGTCGCAGGACCAAATCCCCTTAATCGAACAAGTCGCTCTTCCTCAACCACTGCTGTCAGTGTGCCCTTGAGCAGCCTGAAGTCAATCACAAGCAACGATTGTTGGATTATTTCACAGCTGAATTATCTTATTATACTTCTACTTTACTATACTGTTATTAGTAGTATATACACATTTCTTTATTTTTATTTTTTGTTTGATTTGCTGCTCAAATGAATTATATGTAAATTAATGTAAATTCATGTTTTTAAAAAAATGATGTCAAAGGGAGAACCCATAGTAACAAATATAATATTATCATTATATTATATATAATATTACCCAACTCAGTTAGTTACCTCTGATCTGCATGTGCTTTTCCTGAGCTTACAGATTTTGTTCGACTGTGCTGTATTACTGTTTTGGTAGCTCACTGCTCTGCCTCAGTTCCTTTTACAATAAACAAAACAAAGATACTGACGAATCCCTCTAACAGCAGGGGAGTTGGTGAAGCTTAAAAACAGATCCCGGCAAAACAAACCATTGCAATGTACACACATGCAACATAAAAACAACAAAGAAAAAAGGCATTCTCATACAAACAGTATGAGTGTGAGACGATCAGCTGAAATAACCAGGTAATTGTCATGCATAAGTTGTATATATACAGATAGTGTATAGTATAGTTTTGTACTTATGCGGCTGAAAACACAACAGTAAATAATGCTAATACCCCACGTCTGGTGAACGTGTGCGTTTCCAGTTTCTAAAACCTTCTCCAGTATTGCTGTTGCCTCTGTGATGTGTCCAAAATATAATTACTGACTTCATTATGATTTTTATTGTGAGTCACATTCTCTACCTACGCAGTTTGTTAATGGATTTTTTTTTTGGCCAAAATGATTTTCACATTCACATTTGGAAAAAAAGCTTTAAAATGAAGATTGAACTCAAGGTCACATTCTCTGTTTAATGAATTCTTCGATTCACTCCCATTGTTGGAAAAGGTGCAATTACATCCCATTTACTTCACTGCTACATGGACGGTCTATAGACCCTCTGAGGTATTTATGTCGGGTCCATACACAGCTTCTCTTCATTATTTGGTCCAAAACCCCTGAAAGATGTTTCAGATGTTTTGACACAAACCTTGGTCCGCAGGGGTTGATTCCAGTGAGTTTCAGCATGGATAGATTCCATTTAAGAAGACTGCCATGACTTTTTGTACCCACTCAGAGTCTCTTCATCTGACAGGTCAAAAGCGTCTCCATTCCCCCATGGTGAAAACCTTGGTGTGACCTTCTCCATCTAACTTTTAAAGGAACATTTAATCAATAACCTCATCGTGTCGACTTTGGTTTCAACCAGAGGCACAGAACTGCCTGTCTCTGACTGGCCCCTCACGCCTTCAGCTTGAATTCCCTCATTGTCCCCCTAAACTTGACTTTTTAACACATCTAAGGCTCCAAAGTCAAAATGACAAAACTTTCATTAACGCTGTCTGTCATTGTACCCTCTCGTGCTCAAGAAAAAGTTTAAACTTGTGCCTCACACATTTCTGATAACACCTTGCTGCAGCGAAGCCGTGAGACTCAGCATCTCTCTTGAACTCTCTGGGCCTTTTCACAGATATGTCGTATACCTCTGAATAAATCGCCTCCATTTGGACAAAGAAGGAGTTGCAGTATTTTTCCCTTGAGAATGATTAAATGTTAACAGGCTATAAACATAGCACCAATGTGGTTTGGGACGAGGATCTAGATCAGCGTCATGGGGGTCTGTAGGAGAGGGGAAGAACAGGACCAAAATGCGGAACTCAGTAGTAACAAAACAAGTCTTTTAATAATAAATCCCGGCACTTAACAAAAATACATACAAGTATCCAACAAAAGCTCTGGATGAAAAACAAAGGAATTACCAAGACTAACAGACTCATGAGGAAACAAGACACAGGTGGGCAATCAGGAAGTCAATGGGCAATAGCACACGATGGGGCAGATTCTACAAAATAAAACACGACATGGACAGGAAGTCAAGGTAAAGACACAGAAGGGAACAGGATCTACAAAGTAAAACATGAAACCTGACAATACAAAATATAAACATTAGACATGAGTTTAAGGCAATGAAATACCAACAAGGAGCATGACTCTTGAAATCACGGGCATTGCAAGAGTATTTTATTTTTTAAGTTTATGAATCTCTTAATCTCTTCAGTAAAAAGAGATGTGATGATTACTACTTAGGTTCATTTTGACATGTGTGTTCTGACATGTGACATGTGGTAAGTTTAGAGTATCTACAAAACCTGATGCCAGTCTGCATGTTTCCGGACCTTGGGAGGAAGTTGGAGTGGTTGCAAAAAATGTACACACATACAGAGAACTCTTCACTTTTTGAGTAGTATCAAACTTTGTGCTTGTCTCGGAGTACAACGTACCCGAAATAGTAACACAGAGTGACAGACACTTTCTGGAACATCTGTTTAAACATTGATCTTGTACAATCGACACGTGAAACAAGGACACCGTTACTATTTGGACACTGAAACTTAATCAGCTATGGGACATCTGTAAGTGTGAGTCAATGTGATGGTTGACACATGTCGTTGTGACCTCCACGTTGTCTTAACACACAGGACCATTTGTTTTTTAATGATTTTTATATTAGGTCTGTTTACTTGAGTTCCACTTATGTTTAAGAGGCAAAGGCTGCAGGGATAGATTAAAAATCCAAGCTGTGTGCCACCTTTGTGGTTTTACTAAGTTTTACCGTGGGACTAAACGATCAATTGTCAACTTAGGTTTAATTCTAGAATGTAAACAACTTCTGACGTGATGATGTCAATTTAGCTGAAACTTCACCTCAGTCATCGCACCATTATTTTACCAACCCTAGCAGGAGAGTTGTTATTCTTCTAGTATTTGCAGTACAGTAGAGATTTGAATCACACTTTTTACAACTATACCAAAGTGGAAAGATACAGTCTTTTTTTCCACTTTGAAAGAAGTATACTGTCAGTATACTAAGACAATTCTACAAGAGCGAGCTTGAGTGAGAAACATCAAAACTCTGATACAAATCCTCCCAGCAGAGATGACACTCTGCCTGAGGTAAGAGACTGTGCACTTTTCTCTTTCCTCCCCCTCTTGACACGAGCAGGCTCTGCTCACGCTGCACATCCAAACGAATTGTCTCCCGATGCATTTGATCATAACTCTGCCACTGTAAATCGCTCTGTGCCTCCACCCCCGGATATCAGTTGACACATCAAAGCCTCGACGGGAGGCTTGATAGCGCAGCGCAGCCCCTAAATGTGGGGTCCACGAACACGCACGCACAGCAGGGTCGCAGTTTTTGGGGAGGATGTTTTTTTTTTTTTTTTTCTTTGATGACAGGAATGTGAAGGTACAGAGCCACCGACAAAAGGTACAAACATTACATCCATTTTTATGACATTTGTGAACGGGAGTTGATGCAGTGGGAATTCTGTCTACCCAAACAGGCTGCACTGCTACAATAGATATTGTCTGCACTTAACCAAGCATAACGGAGGTGCCTGGGAATTACAATAGTGTAACAGTGGCTGCACTTCGAGGACGATTCGTTTTTAAATGTTACCCAGTGAAAGGGAGGTAGCAGTCTAATGACCATAGTTCTGAAGGTTTATTCTGTCCAAATACCTCCTTGTCAATCTGCTTATACACTAATCCTATCCCTAGCATGGGGCTCCAGAAGTCAAGTGAGTTTCTGGGCCTCATACCACCAGTTCTGGTGGTTGTTATGTGAATGCTAGCTGAAAGAAGAAGTGGTGTTTAAAGTAACATTTTATGAATGCTTTCTCTTTTTCCATTCCACTAGCATCTACCAATACTCGACGGCAGTAACTTAAGGAATTATTCAACTCAAATACTACTTTCTGACTTCTAATTACACTCAATTGCTAAATTGAGCAATTATCATCATCAGCACACTAGAATAGCAAAATAAAGATGCTGAAGAAATGATGACAGTGATGAATGTTTTATAAGGCAATTCGTGGGGGGATCGGCCATCAGAACCATGCACTTAACTGTTTCCAGAGTTTACAAGGGCCTTTAATAAAAAGCTTTGGAAACTCAGCTGCCCCCACTTTAGTTTAGTGGCTGTATTTTAATCTGAAACAGGAAGAAACCGATCAAAATAATTGGATGAAGTGAGGTAGGCACCAGTTTTCTCTTCATGAGATACCTTTCAGTCTTGTCTCAACCAACAGTCATGAATGCAGTCCTGCTAACACTCGAATGTCCAAGAAGACAAATCTCTGGGTTTACTTTTCACCAGAGCTGTTTCCTGTGTGCGGTATTTTCTGCAAATAAACAAGCTACAAACTCCTTCTGACATGGTGCTGCACCCTTCGTAAGGATGGAGATTGTTATAAGTTTTAAAACAGGTGAAGTGTGGATTCAGCCTGAGCTTCTGAAATCCACCCTGAGGTCAAACCCTCTGCTATGGTGTGACTCACCTCACTAATCCATACACGCTCACACTCCAGACTGGCCTTTCCAGATAGATGCTTTGGCATAAATCCAGATTTCCGTGACCCAACAGCCTGCTTGGCTACAGGTTTATGCAGGTGCTTAATCCGTCCGAGAGGTGTTTGTGTGAGTGTGCGTGTCTTTAAGTGTAGCCTCATTCTCTTCTGTAAGTACTTGAGCCAGTAAGCCCGTCTGACAACCCGTTGGTCACTTCTAATGTAATTAAGTCAGAGAGGACTTATGTGACCTCAGGGAGACACATGCAGTGATATCTGAAAGTGAAGGCTCAAGTTTTAATGAGAAAATTTGAAAATCTAATCATGAAGTGGTCGTCCGTTCATTTCATCTTAACAGTGTTTTTTTTTACATTTGATCTGGTGGCGTGAGCTCAAATGACATGTCCATTTAAGAGCCAGAAAATACCTTTCTGTGCAGCAAAGGCTCTGAATTGCTTTGATAACAAACCCATTTTACTCAGTCTGATGGAAATCTGTAAAATGGAAATGAAAAATGAGGACTTCACCTTGTAGCCTATTTACAGTTGTTTATAATCAGAACTAGAAAAGCACTCAGCATAGCAACACATGGCAACAGCAAGGACCATCTTCCCCTTATGAAGCCACATGAAATTTACTAGAAGCAGATTTTCATTTCATTCTTCATCAAATTGCACAAAAAAACTTCCACTTAATACCAGTCCCCTCAAAATGTCAGATTTCTACAATCTATGAAAAATTCTCTGATTAATTAATGCTAAATGTTAAATCAAATGAATATGACATTTTGGATTCGTCCCATGAGTTGGGTTCAGGCTAAAATTGAATGGCTTCTCTCTCATTACCTTCATCGAGTCTTACAGTAATCAGTGCGGCCAGACAAACAAACTCAGATGAAAACATAAGCAGAGGTACATGTAAGTCCCCACACTAAGTTAGGTCATGTAAGGCTGAAAGCCGCCAGCTCAGAGCTCTCGGATCTGTTTCCTCCTGCATGTGATGACAACAGAGCATCACAACCGGTGTTCACCTTGAAAAGTATAATAAAGGTCTTCAATTCTACCTCAAACACAAAAGGATCATCTTACCCACAGTAATAAAAGAGCGTGATGAAATCGTAAAAAGCAACTACCAGTGTTTTCAGCCGTGATTTAGTTCCCTCAAAGTCTAAGTGTTTACGTTATTATGCTCCTCGCTACATGTGAAGTAATATGTGTCTTCAAATCCACAAGGACTAATCATATTTCTCCGAGCTGGACAGAGTCGTAATGGTTGTGCAGTCTTTTTTATAGCACATGTGTCAAATATAATATGGATTTAAAGTACAGGCTTCATTACTTCAGAACACTGTGTAGTAAATTCCAGTGCATCCACAGGGCTTTGATTAATTTACGCACTCATTCACTCCAGGATGCATCTTTGAATAGTGTTGACCTGCAGGGCCCGTGGCCATCTGTGGCCCCTCTCCAACCCCCACCCTTGCAGAGTGAGAAAAACCCCAGCTGCTCTTTTGGCTGCAGCGGAGCTCACCAGGAGGAGTATTTAAAAATCCCTAATCTATCACTCTGCCCAGCCGGCCCTGTCTCCGCTGGCTGGCTTAGAACCTACAACGATTTGCACTGTCCATTCCGCAAGAGAGACATTGTTACCGCTGGGTTAATCTATCACGCAGGGAAGAAGGGGATACGCAGAGAGAGGCAGAGAAAGTCATTGGGATCATCTGTAATGATTTAGAGAATTACCAGGATCGGTTGTAAATAGCCCCTGCAGTATCAAATGCCAAAGAAATATTTCCCCTCCTGGGTCGCCACGGTGTTTTTCATCATTTTTATTATTATTTCATTACATCAGATTACCCCAGTGTCATTGGATCCCTTGCATCTCGTGCTGTAAATTCTATACCCTCTTGACATGGCACAATAGGCCTGAGAGGTAATCGCGCATTTCACAGTGATAATAGAATTAGTAGTAACCATTAAAAATGTCCACGGTGGCTGTGGCATTACCGAGCACAGCATGTGTGTCAGAGAAGCTCGTGTGAAAGGATTGTCTTCATCAGCCAGATGAGATAAATGTTTGAATACATGTTTACATGGCAGGGTTATAACAGAAATGAAGCACATCTATATGTATTAATACACTCAGGGGGTGCTGCATGACACTAATATCTAGGGGGAAACACATCTCATCTCAATGGTGCTTTAAAGCACCATGAAGCTGACCTGCAGGCATTTTTGTTATCGGCCCTGAACAGCCACCATTGGCTTTCCAAGGTAACAAAGCATTTTCACATCTGTGTACCGAGAAACTCAACATTTCCTCCTTGCTTTTGGTTTTACAAGAGGCAGCCTCTGGCTTGCTGGTTTAGGCTCCCTGGTGAGCTAAGCTCAGCAGTGGCAGGCAGACTTTGTTTCACCTGCCTGACATGTACTGGGCTATTTCTTTCTCAGGAATGATTGAGATTCCCAACTGCACTTAAAAGAAAAAAAAAAAAAAGAATCTATGAGATATGCTTTGGGGTAGAGACAGGGAAAACGGGTCTGAATAAATCAACCCCCTTCAACAAATTTGAGGCAACAGGGAAATCCAAGAAGATATTCATTAACTGACAAAGTCAAACTTGGCTGTCTTGCAGTAAAAATAAGCAGGGCTCAGAGACGGGCAAGACGTGACCCTGCATCATGACGAGAGCATATTGCTGATGCCAAGTTAAAGACAGACAATGATTGATATTTGCAGACTCAGAGCAACAGCTCCGACCTTTCAAAATATGTTCCAGTCTCAAAAAATGAGGAGCTGCACTATTATCCTCTTTTCTGTTGTATTGAACATTCGTTTAATTCTTGCCATAACGTCTCTCTAACAGCTCTAATTAACATCCAGCTGGTGTATACAGCAAAGGTCTCCACTGTGGTAAAATTATAATGCAATGGGGAGAATGTGTCTGGGGAGAAAATGTCTTCTGCTTACACACTTAACCTGCAAAAATATATATTTATATGAAAACAAACTTTGTTTATTCTCCTGTGCCTTTGACTGTGGTCAAAAGGAAAATTCTGGTGAGTCAATGGTCACGTAAAGAATCTATTTCAGGTCTTCCTACAGTTCCACTGACTTCTCCAACGAGGACATGGGGAAAAAAGCCTGTTAATCCCATCAGTGTCTGGGAGCTGGGGCTTCTCATTAAACACCTGTTTGAACAATATTCGGTGGATCCAGTAGCACTCTGACAGTAGCTCGCACACAGCACAATGAATGAATGCATTATGAAGACAAAGAAGGCTGGGATGGGGTCTTAGAGCCGGTGTCTCCCTAATTAGGCCAACTCCAAGCTTAGTTGGTGTACTCGGTAGAGCATATTTATCTTCATAATCCTCTCCTCTCAATATGAACCAAGTCTGATAAGAATGTCACAGCTATGATAATAATGACACATCTGTATAATGCAATGCTGTCCTGCATGAGAATGTAGTTTTCTGTGTTTGTTTCCAGGTATATTATAACAAGGTTGATGGATTCATTTGCATGACTGAGGGACAGTTGATTGCGATAAGGATAATAAGCTTATTAATGAGACACAATACGGGCTGTAGCGTCTCAGGATAGATGGAACACATTCAAGAGATGAAGAAGGGAGTTGAGTTAAATGACAATTTACTATTGAGATGTTCTGAAATGTATTTTTTTGCCAGATGGATTTCAAATCGTACTAGGAGAGAAAATATTTTTAGAGCATGCAAGATCACACAAAAATATTTATTTAATTTGATTTTTGATTTTTATTTAATTCCTTTCTGACATTGCCACCAATCCACCAATAGTCCCTACACGTTCATTCAGAGTGCTAAATCCAGAGATCTATTACAAAAACGTAATTTCAGATCACACAGATTATTTTCTCAAAAATGTAATATTAACAGTGATCGGTATTCTCAGTGGGGAATATGTTTCATCCCAAAAATAATAATAGGAACTATTTTTCATTAATAAACCAGCGTGTTAAACAGAATTGCTAACATGCATACAGTGACAAAATGACAGCATTGTATTCGGAACAAAACACCAATGCCATCATAAAATCATCCCCCCTCATGTGTGCTTTTTATTTTTTATTTTTGCCAAGGCTGGGCTGTGTACAGTACAGAGTCATTAAGGAAGCGATGGATGTGTCGTGTAAACAGCAGAGAGCCAGTAATTGCGAGTGATTCCCAAAAGTTCCCGTGTGCTTTATTTTCGGCATCAGTGCATGATTTCCTAATTATCTCGCTGTGCACTTAGTGGAGTATTTGGACACACGCTTGTCTCCAGGCAGCAGCGTTGCAGCCTGTACGTCCTGTTTGTGTGCGCACCTGCAGGCAAGGCTTCGCTGGAGATCTGGCAGCGTGAGCGGGCGCATATGCGGTGAGTCATCCTCGCACCGCGCCTCTGATGACACAGCGCCGCACGTGCTGGGGCACATGGTGGGTTTACACTCGACTACAGGTGATTAGGGACTCGGATGTCAAGGCATGAAGTCAGTAGGCACCACCGCCCCCGGGCTTCACCTCTTTAAAGTCCAGCCTGTGTGAAGTAATTATTTATGGTGCTTGTATTTTCACTTTTTAATTAAGTGAGACATTTAATTGCAGGGAAATATTAAGCTTTGTTCCCCAGCAGCAGGCGTCAGCGTGAGGTTTTAAGATCATCGTAGGCTGTCCTCGTGTTTCCTGTACGACATTTTCCTCCCACAGTCCAATCACACGCAGGCTGGGTGTCCCGGAAACGGAATTTTCTGTAGGTGTGCCTGCCTCTTACCCACTGCATGCTGGGTTTGGCTCCAGGGCTCTGTGGCTATGAACATGATACATGGTGGCACAGAATGGATGGAAGCATGAGAAATAGCTGTGAGAGGTTGATTACAGAGGATGCTTTTATCTCCTGCTCATGCAAGGTGCAGATGTTTGTTTGTCAGAGGTCAAGTAATATTCAAGAAAAGAAACAGGACATGGATTTCGCTCACAGGCTGCCTCATGTTTGAAAATACCACATCATGCTTTATATTTAGACAGAGACAGAAAGTCTGTTTGTGTTACTTTTAGGGAATATAGAGCTGCGGGCAGCGGCCCAACTGACCCCCGCCTACATGTTTCAGGAAGCTTTTTATTATATTTTTTAAATAAACAACACGATACAAAACTTTTCCTACTGCCGGAAATGTTCATTCTCATGTCAGTCTAAAGCACAAGGGTTAGAAAATGTGGGCAAGATATAAGGTTAATCCTGACAAGGAACTTATTCAATCGGAGCAAAGGTCCAAGACCTAGAGGGAGGAAATACAAATGATTTCTTCCAATAACTTCCAGTGTCCTCCCGCTTGATGTTAATCTGGTTTGTCAGTGATGAGTTAGTTTAGATGTATGTTGATATTGCAAAAGGATTCCATAGGACATTATAGAGTGATTCAGACACATACATGTCTACATGAAGATACATGCAGATTGGAACACTAAGTAAGTCTTAGTTTCCACAGTGCCTATTCTGAGTATGAGTTTATTCTAGTTAGGTTAATACGAAATTACAGACATGTGTTTTGTTTAGACTATCTGATTTATATCCAAATATGGGGAACTATGTATGCAGTGTGTTCATCAGGCCTATGACCTCAGCAAAAAGCTGTTATAAAAAAGTAACACATCAAAATATAAACCCTGTTATTTCCCAAAATTAAAACTGGAAAATATCCCAGCCCTGCACATTATGTCACATTGAGTAATGCCATGTCAGGTGACGCAATACCACGTATACGTTTCAATGCCAGTGATGTAATTGTGGGGGCTTCTCACAGAACATTTTAATTATATCTCTACACATCATTGCAAATTCATGATATTAGCATTTCATTATCACTAAATCTGGGCTGGCAACATCATCTCCATGAAGGAAAGGGTCTCACAAGAACCACTGTTCTCTAAGCTGACTATCCAGTCAAGGATTTCATCAAAGTTTCACTTTTAATTATAGAATAAAAAAGGACTGGGAATCATAACACACATATTCAAGGCACTTTATGCGGTAAGGGCTACATGATACACAGAGGTCCAATTAAAGACATTTACTGTGGCTGCGTGCAGACCCTGAACTGCTCAATTCAAATCCACTAATTTCTAATGAAAATCAATTCAATCTGCCTCAACCTTGGGCATTACTTCCTGGTAAGCTTTTAATTATAATATCTCACTCTAAGGAGTGTTTGGAAATGTTTTGCTCCTGGGATATTTAATTTACCTTATTGGAAGAAAAAGTATTCTCAAATGTATTCACATGTGTTTCAGTTCTACCTGATAGATTGATGATATACACATCTCAGTGGCAAACATTCTGTTTTATGGGAAATTCAGTTAGTAGTGATTGTATGTGTGGATATGTAAACATGGCCTGTATCACCTATTTCCTTTCTTGGAGACAACTGATGAGACTGGCTTCCAGTGATATAATATGAACATGAACTATTAGATTCCTCCCGTCTCCCTGCCAGTAAAGTTGTGACTAACATTGTCCCGTCAACCTCCTCACAGATTACATTGATACTGGAACTTTTAAGGCTGGAATTGTGAGGAACACAAATCGCCGCTGATGTAACTGTACTTTGTTTGCGAAAGAACTCGTTTCCAAGAGGATTTCAAAATCTGCAACTTTTTTTAAGCCCGAGATGAATTTGAAAAAGTACTTTTTTTTAATATTGAAAAGTGTTATGTCAGCTGTTGTACCCTCTGCCACCCCGCTGGGAACTCCCAGTGGATTATGACAGCTGTGGAGCTCCCCTTAATCCGGATGGACATAGGGATTACAGCCCTACAGTAGTGTAAGAATACTGATGGATTACTTAATGTTTCCAAAAGTCGACAAATGTGTGCCGGTCTGAGAACTGAGGAGTGGTTACAACTGACACTCGATGGAAGGAGGGCCTTCATTTCAGAAGTCTTATCCCCGTCCTCCACTGTCAGAATTTCAAACGATGAGTATGTCTAAAAAAAACATAGCCCCATTCCTACCTCTTTGCCCTTGTTGCTCTTTAGACTCCACATACCGCCTGCGTTGCCAGACACAGGAGATACGATATAAAAACACAGCAGGTGAGGGAAACTCTGCTATAAACTGTCTGCCTGTTCAGTTTCCTCTTTGAAAACACAGCTCAACATTTCTCTCCTCTTTGGACTCTAGGTTTTTAAAGCTATATTTAAACAGGGAGAGTCAACTGAGTGGGCTTTCTTCACCAGCGATCCACGCAAAGACTTTGACTTTATTTGCTTAAAAGTTTAGTCATTCCCTTCAGAGCATCGAGGGAGTTTTTTGAGGCAAGAGAGAGTTCACTTTCTGCAGCCATATTTTCCTAATCGATATGTTTGAGCAATCGGCCTCAGCAAGGAGTTTCTGTTATGTCCAGCCCCGGAGGCTGGAGCTAATAGTCAGGCTCTGCTGATAGAGTTGAACTTTCTGAACTGGAATTTCTCAGCAAACTGCTAATGGAATTATTTCATATTTTAATTTGGCCTGAACGGTGACCAGAGTATGAACTCAGGCGAAGGGAGAGATTTCTTATTATGTATTGTAACATATGAAACATGGCCACGTGTATAATGACAACACAATTCACAATGCTCAGTCTGATCGTGATACGTGCACATGCATGTTGTTGATGTTTTCCTGTCTTAAATAAAGGCTTGTGAGACGTAGGTGTGAGGAAGTAGTCCTCATAAGAAATGCCTCCTAGTGATTTCAAGCTAAGCACATTAGACCTCGCTTGTTGCTATGGCTACAGTCGGGATTAATTCCTGTTGTGGAACCGAGCTCTGTGTGTTCGTCCGATGACAGACAGGCAGGCAGGTTGAACTGCAATTTCCCAAAGCATGTTCGACAGGACAGAATGCAAAATATCACCAGGCCTTGTGGGTCCATATGTCTGGGTCTGCGAGGACCAGCTGCTCGAGGCTTTCAAGGCCGTAATCTTTATTTCACACCCTCAGTGAGCCATTTTAATTTCTGATTAGGGGCCAGTGGTGAGGAAGCAGGGGGAGGACAATGAGCAGGAGGAGTGAACCAGCTGTATGCATCAACACTTGAAGCCCAATTCCACAAAGGTGGATTGGGGATGGCCTCAATCCATCTTTGCATGGTTGATGGCAAAAGACATGATCAGAAGTGTCGATATAAAAGCTTATATGGAACCTGTGCTGTAAAGCTTAACTACCTGATGTAAAGCTCCCTGTCCAAAATAGTTTCCTAATTAATCATGGATTTGTTGCGAAAACCCATTATCCTTTAGCCAGTGGTGCTTGTGCCCTTACAATTAAATAATGGCCCACCAAGTCTTGGCCAGTTTAATAATGGTCAGCTGCGTGATGTTGTTTACCTGAGCAAAGCAACAGGTTATGCAGTGTTTTTTTTTGTTTGTTTGTTTTTTTTTAATTACTCCTGCACATTGATTAAAAGATACAAATAAATAAAATAAATAAATAAATAAATAAAAAAGCTAATAAAATGAAAACAAACAAACATAGGTTACAAATGCTTTATTCATTTTTAGTATTTAGTTAGAGGCTACTGACGGGGCAGGGGACTTAAGGGGTCAGTGCAATCTGTGGTCTCCTGACCCCACACCTGCATCTCAGCTGTACAGCTATCAAGCAACCTGTTTCTTGAGAAAGTCATGCAATGTGCCAAGTGTGGTCACTGCACCTTGCCACACTTATTTTTTAACAAGAATAAACCCAGAGGCACTGACGTGATGTGGTTTTATTAGAATTCAAAAGCGAGCCCTAAACAAACTGTATTTTTAATGTCACGGTGAACACTCACAAGCTTCTCATTCAGATGTGTCCATCAGAGCTGTGCTGTGCATGTCAGTACAGTATGAAACAAATATTATGCATATTGACCCTCCCTCTCTGCAACAGTATTAGCAGAGGAGGCTGGTAATTTGATTCTGCAGATGCAAATTGGAAATTTCAGATAGCCATCCAGGCAGTGCTGCAGGAGAAGGGCCATGTGCTCTGCATCACACGGAATCTTCCACTCGATAGCAAAACCAAAAGGATGTGGTCATTTCAATCCCCTGATGGTCTCATGGCAATAAAACCATCTGCAGCTCCCTAGAGGCATTGCTTTAGAGATATCTGCTGGCTGTTGTGTTGGTTGGTCCATCACTTTAGTTGAGACTGAAACTCTTGGATGGATCACCTCATACAGATGTTTGACATCCCAAGAGGATTAAACTTTTGGTGATCCCTGCCCTCTATTTTATGCAGCTGAACACCCCTCACCCCCCCTCCCCTCCAAAACGTGAAAGAGAACCTGTGGTGGCCTTTCAGTTAAAAACCCGAAAATGTTTTACTTTGTCCAGTCCGGAAGAATGTAAAAAAGATGACGGCCTCCAAAGATGACTCCTTCAATGTAAATATAAAGAATTTAAATGGAAAATGCCTTTTGTGGCGTAAAGACAGAAACTCTATCATGAGGATTATTGTACATTGATTTGCTGCTAACTATAATTTACAGATTTAACGTATTTCATGAAATATTTCATGATTGTTCTTTAATTTGACTTTTATTCAAAGAGGATAACTCCTAGTGACTTCAGTAATCCCCTGATTTATCAAGGGTTATTGGCGGGCCAAAATCTTAATCTGTCCCATTTTGCACAGTTTGACCTCTGGCATTCAAAAGCTATGAGGCAGAAGTCCGATCATGAGCATACATGATTTGGCACAATTAAGTAGATTCTGTCCAAAGTGGTTCAATGATGAGCATCACCCAATAACTATTGTAAAGTAATTGATAAATTAAGTACAATGTTCTTTAGTATTTTTTCCCCAGGAAATTAACCTCATCACAACTCTGCAACAACAAGTTCATTGTGTTACTCTGAATTTTCAACCCGGCGTAGACTTCGGAACAATCTTACTCTAATGTGGAATCTAAATTTATTGCAAGGAAATTGCTGTGTTTAATAGAGCAATTAATCAAACCTGTGCTGATGGTTTCCAGGAACCCATCTAATGCACAATGGGAGGCATCTGTAAAACACTGCTGTGTGGATTGAGTCAGTTGTTTGATTCATTGCCGTCAACCTTCACATCCATTTGGATTTATAAGCCGTTGATGCAGAAATACGAATGAGTGCCGAAGTGTGAACGGCACCTCTCAGTCTGCAGACGTGTTGCTGCCGTTCATCTAACGAAAATGAACACACATACCCTTGTTTTTTGTCCCCGACTATGGAGCAGACGCTAATAACGCCATTACAGAGTGTACAGATCTGTCGATCCATCCTGAACACACGTTTCCCCCCTACTAATGGACTGTCATATGAAAACACACAAAGAGCCGATCACATCTTTTATTAGTGTCAGGTTTTTGCTCTCCAGTGGGAAATGTTGTTTTGCTGTCAACCCATCCCTCTTCCCCGGGCTTGTGTTTGTGGAGACAGCTCCCAATTAAGCACAGCAGCCAATGGCACACGTCAAAATAATGCATGCCAAGTACTGGCAGAAATTGAGAAAGTTGCAGCAAAATCTTTTATCACAGTGTTTGTAGCTTGTAGTGGAGTGAGGCAAGATATCAGCACTCAAAAAACTGGTGGCCGTATATTCACAGGCACGTATGCATCGTTTCAACAGGCGTCTATAGATCCTGCAGGGATTCAATCGATTTATTCTAAAATGACATTGTGTGTGGATGCATTGATTACCCACACAGCGGCTTGTCATAAAAATTGAATCCATGCTGGGCTTTCCCGGGACGTCTGGCCGGAGGCCAATCAGTGATGCTTAACCATCTTTCATATTTCTTATTTCATCAGCATCAAAACACAAACCCTCCAGCATCTATTCATCAGCACCAAATAAATCTCCCTGCATAAATCAGAGCAGCACAGTGGAGTGCAAAAGCACTTAACTCCATTAGAACATATTCATATCCTGCAAAACTATGAACTATAAAAGAATAGGCGAGGGAGAGAACATTTTGGAAAACTTCCTAATATGATATTTAATCAATTTTGTTTAATTAAGAACTGATTCCTAATTCAGGAGGTGTAATTGGAACAGAGTCTGCTCACTATGGGTGCTGAGGCATGTAAAAATGATTATGTGGGGCAGACTTCCAGGCTCAGGGCCATACCCAAACCAAAATGAAATATTGCATTAGTTATTTGCTAAACAAGCACAAATATAGGAAGACACACATACACACACACACAAACACAGGATGAATGTGGAAGCCAACCTTTAGCAAACAAGCATTTTTTGCACATATACAGGAGACTTTGTTGTGACCCCAAAAGGCTCATATGCTCATTGGTTCCACTAACCTCTGCTGTCACATGATCAGGAACCCAACACTGTGAATGCTGCGATGCCCCTGATGCCCCCTGTCATCTAGCAGCACTGTCCAAGGACAATGCAGACTGACAATTCTGCTAAATTGGCTGATCAACATTGGCATGTGGATCAGGGAATTCTGTGATTCTTTTCAAACTTGGCCCGATGTTTTTAAATGTGGGTTTGAAAATGAATGGTGTAATGGAATTTTTCTGGAGGCTGGTGAAAGGGGAACTCAGGCACCAGCTGATGTCCTATGGAGATTAATTTTATGAAGCCCTGATGCATCAAGGAGACCTGAAGGTGCAACAAGCACTACCAAAGCAACATGAGCAAATGTCATCAACTCTGACACCCATTCTGACATCAATGAATGGCTCAAACTGCTGTCACTCTCTGAGCTAGATATGAAAGTCTCTAAGTGTAGACTGTTGGTTTGGTCGTTTATAGCCTGACCTTGTGTACAACTTTGTTGTGAAAGAATAGAGTATGTGTGGAATTACACAGGCATTCTTCTCTCAGTGGTGTACAAATATAATGTAATTCAAATGGGTCCAGTGCATGGTGTCTTGTTTGCAGTGACGTGCGGTGAGGTTCATGGCCGGTGAGGCACTGACGTCATCAGTCAGATTTACAAACATATGAACCCTGCAGAGCAGCTTATTCACCATTTGACTGGCAACAGTTTAAGATTCATAGCGGCATTCTTTACATTTCCAAACTGTAGCATAGAAAAAAAGCACATTAAAAAACGTTTTTTATCGTCTTACCATTACTTATAAATGAAGTCCATGCGCCGCTCCTTCTGAAGAAAAGCATCGATAACTTGTTTGTAGAAGTCCCCCTTATCTTTCTTCAGTTTTAAAAGTCTCTCTGGCAGGATGGATGGCAGCACTTGACTTGCTAACTGTTTACTGTAGTTTGCTGTCACTACCGCGGCGTAGTAAGAAGAATCCCTGGGATCACCGGCGCCCCCTAGCATGAGGCAGGAGAACTGCGTGCCTCACCCAGTGCCTCTTCCTCTTGCATTGCGCAATCCATGGTGAGGCTCAGCCGCACGTCTCTTCTTAGTATTTGAACGTTAAATGTGAAAATTCAGCGATTTTGAAAAAAAAAAAAAAAACATCTAAAAATGCTGAAGTTACATGGAAAATAACTTTAAAGTACTCATTACTGAATAAATATAACCATTTAATTTATTTTTTCATTTTCTATTTTTTTTCTTTCCATAATGACAGGTGAGGCCGTGCCTCACCTGCCTCCCCTGACTGCACGTCACTGCTTGTTTGGCACTTCCCTATGAAGTAAGTGATAGCCAATTAGATCAAATGGAAACAATCCATTGACAGATGCCAACATTTTTTGCAAGAACATTCTATTTTCACACACACATTTCTAAACGCAGAGCCCAGATTGAAGAGAAAACTGTGATCCAGCAGTCAGGAGATCATGACACGAGGTCAAAAATCTGAATACGTTTAGTTTTGCTTGTCTGAGTTCCAACTTCTTGTTCCGTGGAGTGCTGAGAGAGAGAGAGAGAGAGAGAGTAAACCAGATTGCACTCCAGCTCGGAGAGAACAGTGGGAGGCTGAGCAAATCATTTAGCTGATACTCGAGTTTGAATAATGCATTTGATAATCAGAAGTGGAATATGAACACTGGTGGGACACATTGTATATATTACTGCAGTTGATGAAGTGCGCCAACAGCAGTCTCAAAGTTCATCTGCTGCGACGCATGCACCAACATGATAACCTGCAGTGCTGCTGCACTATTTACATACACACTGTTTCCACTTTGATTTATGTTGCTGTGTGTTGAATGTGATGTCAAGGTTTTTTTTATTTTTTTTTCCTTGCAGAAAAATGTGAGTGCATATGCATTTACCTTAAAGCCATAGAAATGTTGCATTCATGCTTAATAAACTGGATTTCTGATTCCAAAGTAGCTTTCATCTTGCCTCAAAACATATACTTTATATGCAGCGAAATTACATAAACAGATGATTCAACTCTGATTTAAGCTTCTGTTTGGCTCAGTGGGGGAAACGTGTGGAAATGTGAGGGTTCCTGACAACATGTTCAAAGCCATTTGTGTCCTGATTACTTGTTTATGCCATTTAGACTTTGTGTATTAGTGTACAAATCACCAAGTGGATCTTTAAATCTAAAGTTCATTTAGGGGGTGATGACATTTTTAAACCAGATTTTGTTGCACTCTGAGTTAATGAAATACTTTAAATACATTTTTGGTGCATTCATTGTGAGCATTTGTATGTCTTTCAAATGAATTAAATCTGTATCTGCATTATTTATAATAATGCTCTGTGTACGTATAAAGATTGAGTTAACTTAGTTACACGGCTTCAGTTGCAGGTACACAACATATTCAATTCAATATTCCATGTGAGTGGTTTGAAAAGCAGAGGACAAGGGAGGAAGCAAGCAAAGTTTATAGGATTGTTGATGTCATAAAATGTGAATGATTACATGTGTACTACATGTGTAAGATTTCTTCTGCCCTCTGTTGATGCATTATCACATTCTTCATGTTTTGGGATTGCAGGCTCACTTGAAAGAAAAAGCTAATTACAGCTTAGAGCAACATTGGAGACTGTTCTCCGTCGTGATTATTGATGGAAACTGCGGACCAAGGGGGCTCATTATAATATTGCATAATGCTGTGTCCTGTAGCACCAGCAGACTTAAGAGACTCAGACTCTCATCTAAAGTGACCTCATGTCAGAAATCTTTCATCTGCGCAAACTGGGAGTACGTTTCCCCTCAGAAGAAATGCGTGTTATGATTGTCTACCTACATTCTGTAGCCTATAAAACAAGTCCAGCTATATTGGATATGAATATGAATATATTAATTAATATTAATGATTCAGGACTTTATATTCAATCACTTGTCCAACAAACTGAGGACGAAATCACAAAGGTATACAAACCTTCATACTGAGGCCTCGAGGGATGGTAGATACCAACAATTTAGCAGTCCATACCAATACCACGTCATTTCCACGACAGTCGACACCTAAGTTAATATCACACAGGAGCATGTGACTGTCTGCTTCAATCATAAACTCCAGAGCAAAAGACACAAAGCCAACGCTCTGCACAGGTCCCATGAACCTTGGACCAGTGAGGGTGTCCACCGAGCAGATCAGCAAGGGAGCGAGGACACGAGGCAGGGCAACGCTGCACAGTTCGCAGACACTGGGCAGGAAATGTGCACCTTCCCTGATCCCAACAGTCTTCCTTAGTGTTGTTTGTTACCAACAGCACTAGGAAGTGTTCTTTTAATATAGGCATCAATTTGGTACCGTAGCGTTGGTTCTCATTACGTCCCTAAGCCCCCCTGGGGTTATCATCTGCTATGGGTTAAAAAAGGGACATTAAAGGGTTTTTACCTTTCATGCCACACATCTATGAATCATCTATGAAATACCTCATTTTCTAAGAGCGTGGCGTGATGGAGTTCCACCAACCACTGAAGTTTCTGGGTAAATTCAATTATACCTTTTTTCAGAGGCTCAAAGAGATTCTGCCTCAAAGACTAGGCGCACCCTCACGCGCACACAGCCGCTCCATGATCCCTCCACAGCAACGGAAGGCCTCTCTTCAATAGGCCCTCCATCCACAGGAGTCTGTCCAGAGACATTCTAGTCTGGAAAAACCTTGAGCATCACAAATGTCTGGGCCTCTTCAAGATGGCTCTGCTTTTGTTTTCAGGAAATCAAGTGTGATGGTACTGAAGGAAGCACAAACGGGGGCTTTTAGAAAATCAAACCTTGTTGTAGTTTGATTGAGCGAGTGAGCCTGTGTCCATGACCATTGCTCGACCACTCTGACTGGCTCTCCACAGCCCCACTTCCTCTGTTTATTCCAAACACATCACTCCTGCTGGGTGGAATCGATATTTTCTTATGTCAGTCCCACCCTGGTCGCAAGAGGCATTTACGTGAAAATGTTACAGATCATTACTTTAAGTGTGTCAACAACACTTCAAAGAATCAGTGGTAATGGGGGCCCGGTTTGTTGCTGTCCTTCCAGCTGACAGCAGCCAGTGTGCTTTGTGTATAGGCGTTTATCTGAGGGGAGGCTGTGGTCCTCCCCCTGCGGATGGCACCACAGATACTCGTGGCTGTTTACGTGAAACATATGGTGATGAGTGCAGAGTTGTGTTTATCCATGTGAAACCACGTGGACATTTTTCAGGGTCAAAGGAATCACTTTGCATTAAACCGATAAATACGACGGCGAACCGCTATCAGCATCTGCACGGTATCAAAACGAGACACGCTTAAAAAGCAGAGCATGATAACAGTAAGAGAATTTGTTTTTGTGACGTTAAAGCACTGATATACACGGAGGACAATTTATAACACATTGTTCATGCAGAGTGGAGCAACTACTGTGCGAGGACAGTGCATGATATACAGTATATCTGCCTGCTCTAAGAGCATTCTGCGTGTCTGAGACAACCTGCACTGTTTTCCTTCCCACTGAAGAATACTTAAGAATACCTTCAGTACTGTCAAGTAAGAAAATACATCCAATGAATTTAAACATTTGTAGTTAACTGTAAAAAAATACAAACAAACAAAAACATACAGATAATAAAGAAATGCTCATTTGCTTTATTTCTGTTGTAACCCCAAATTCATGCAATTGTAATCTAATGTGCTTTGACCTAGTGAGTCAAAGAAAGATCTCAAAAACATGAATTTAGATGAGAGGGATTCCACTGCAGTGACAGAGCTATGAATACGGTGCCCCGGATTATAAGGGAGCCTTCCCCTGGAGCAAAGACACTGAAGGGGGTGAAGAGGTACATGAGGGCTCCTGGGTGGAGCTGAGGTGGTGCAGGGTGGAGTTTTTGAAATGATGTTTCAAAGTTTGACATGTTGACTTGGGATGAAACAAAAAATAAGAGCTCCTGAAGCTTTGAGATAGAAGTTATCGTAAAATCCAAAAGTTTTGCTACGGAGTTTACTCAGTTTCACAACAGCAACAACTCTCACCCAGCAGTCCAGAGCAATTTCAGTTGTGATATTTAGGATACACTTTTTTGTTTTCCGGCAGTCACAAAGTTATAAAATGTCACCAGCAAGATACAATGCCCATTGACGTTTGAATGATAGGGATTTTTTTTCTTTGTCTAAAGTTTGTGATTGGGCATGCAACAGGGTAACCGCACTCTGCGAGCGTACTGCAGCCTCAGTCACTCATGAGATACATCTTCCCCTCTCTGAGGAAAGACACGTTGTGCTGCAACTGTTTCATTCTCTTCGTTAGCATCCATGAGCTCCAGGAGTTGGTAAATGTCAATCTCTGCAGCTGTGACACACAGCTCAGCACGGCCAGATGGACGGATCAACAATGCAGCGCGCTAATACACGGTTAGTGTCAGTCACTCTCCATCTCAGGTGCAAACATTCCAAGTAACTACTTTTCACAACTGCCAAGGTGAATAAACAGTAAACATAATATATATCCATCATGATGACAGGCCTGCTGCTTTTTTGGGGCCAGTTTCATTATGACTTCAGTCTATCGATGTGTGCAGCATGATGGAGCTGCACAGTTTCATTACACTTTCTGACGGAGGAACACATGCACCACAGCAGCCAAACATGGGTCCATGCAGAGGATAAACACACACACGTCATGAATGCTCAGATTTAAACGAGATAAGCGGGAAAACTTTGACTTGAGGGTGGGAAAGATAAAGTACAGTAAAAGATCACAGATAAGGCACCTCTCTGCCGTTATTTGACCATTTAAACAGGTGTTTAAGCAGACTTTCATGTGCACTCTTTTGAAGGATGGCACATCTTCATGCTCTTTGAGCCTGGTGGATGATGTGAATGCAGCAAAAGCCTGGAAAATATGAAAGGAACAACGGTGGAGTGGGGAGGAGATGTGGAAAAAGTGAAGGAGTTGGGTCATTAGAGACAAAAAATGATATGAAAGAAAATATGGAATGCCTTTCACCTTTGAAATAAAGTGCTCAGTGCAAGAAAAGGACAATTAAGGGGAATTCTAAACTTCTGTCTGCAGGCTGTTAGTTATTCATCACTGTAATTAGTTTGATGAATCTAAAATGCACTGCAGTGATTTAATGTAATACACATGAAATGAATATGGGACCAGAACCTTCTCTAAGACAGATTGGACCTACTTGTTGAACAAGTAATGACTTCTGTTTGGTACTTCCTGTACTCCTGGGCTATGCAACTGTCTGTTTTGAATATTTTGTTCCAGCTGCAATGATAAAATACAAAGAAAATGGGAGAATCCTCTCTGCAAACTGTATATGAAAAACGTAGTTGAACCTCTGTCAAGAAAAAATGCATAAACTATCCTTCTCATCCCATAGGTTCTGCTGCGACTTCTCAGAACGGATGAGACTGAAATTCCCACTTTCCACCAGCCCTGAGTTGATCTCTATCATTTCCTCAGACATGGCTCACAGTGCATCGAGATAAATCTGATGCACTTTCCCAATTTAAATATGTCTTACTACACGTTCACTTTCTGTATATTTAAAGACAAAGATAATCAATACATATGCATTTATATGAAATGAAGATAGGCTTCTAGTTTAAGGCTAATATGTTTGTATTGGCTGTGATTGTTTCCCACTGTAAGCCTGCACCCTTTAAAACTGGATTTAAAAAACTGAATCTCTGCTGACATTGATGTTTATCTTTATTTCTACCCTGTGAGTAACAGCATAATAAGGCATCCCCTCGTGGATCTGCGTTAGAAGGTGCCAAATGAGCTTTCTGAATGTTATTGTAACCTCAGCTCATCGTGCTATAACCTGTTAAACTTTTCAAATTGCCACTTTGTCTTAATAACTTTTTTAATTTCCCCACATTTTTGAACCACAGGCATTTTCACTGATGCACATCTCCAGACCATTTACACAGCTAAAATGAGATGTGGAGATCGCCTGTATTACAAACAAGCACCAATAAGATGTGCAGGGATCAGAATCTTGGAGACGCAGTGATTTCACTGAGAGCCTAAAATCGAGATGACATATGAGAGAAAGTGAATGACGTGGAAAACCAAGACAGAAAGGGCTCAGAGAATACTCATCTAACCCTAGACACTCTGTTTTGGACTTGTTTATCCACATCTGTTTTAAAATGTATGACACAATTTCATGGGAGTCTGTTCATTTTTGAATAATCCTCCTGAAAGACAAACTTGAATGAAAATATAACCCCCTCAACCAAATTAAAAGGTTATAGCGCTTCATCTTCTCCTTTTTTCAGTGAAATGGTGGGTTGCAGTTATTTATTCGTCACACCTTTTAGAGCGTACACAGGCATGCGTCATACATCAGTCACTGCATTTCCAAATTGAAAAGAAAATGAGTTCTTCCCACAGTTCAACATAAAAAATAAAAAATCAGTTTATAAAGCTAAACAATAAAACTAAATGTTTTATTTCATGTGTGCATTACTTTGGACAACCAGATTTCCCAAAAGATTGTCCATGCCTGCAGAAGTTAATTTACACTGTCACCCTCATTTTGGTGTGAAAATGTTTTAAGCACGTTGTTGGCTCAGCATCAGTACAGCTGTCCTCATAAAGCTCATTCTACCATGACAGACAGAAACTTACTCAACTTGAAAAATACGAACTGAATGGAAAGAAAAACACTTTATCAAACAGACAGCTTTAATAACAAGCATCATTTTTCTAAATATTATTTACCAGGGTGTCTCCATAGGGCCCATGATAGCAGATATAAGGAGCCAGGTCCATTTCTTTTTATCAGTCTTAATATGAAAGCTGATTTTTTTATTTTTTTTTTTATTTTTTTTTGATTGTAGGTTGAAAACCAGTGAGGAATTAGGCCTGGAAAAAGAATGCAGACAAATCCTTACATTCCAATTTCACTGAGTCAGATAAAGTCAAATGTACCTGGATACTTGGTTTCATAACTATGAATCAGAGTAAAGTAGGTAGGGAGGATAGCCTCATATACTGACTACAATAGCTCCTGCGGTTAGTGTGCCTGGCATGTAATGGATTATAACAAATACAAGGCTGGATATAATCCCTCGCCCACACACACCAGCACCGTGTCTGTGGTTTTCAAATCTCAGAAAAGTCAAATATAAATATTGCCTTTACGACAGAGCGAGAGCCGCTTCCAGCGACACGCAGGCCAAGCAAATGAAACTACTCTGGAGTAGACGTTAAAGCAGGAAGCCCACTTCTTCTGAGCAATCATTATACAGCTGTTATATTTCCCTAAGCACTTCACTGCATTACTGTATTCTGCTTCTTCCTTTGTTTGCTCCCAATCCAATCAGTGCTTTTCATTTCCTTCAAGTTGCTGCCAAGCCAGGTATCCTTGTGTCTACGCGTGCTTTTCAACCCTTTAGCCCATCGGTTCATTTCCATTTTTATTCCCTGGTTGAACTGCTGCCATGTCACTCTGACAAAGCCATGGAAGTCACTAAAAACACAGCAGGGGAGATGTTCTTTCCCCTCGCTCTTTTTTCCCCTCTGCCGTGCTTGTGAATAAAATCCAGTTGCTTGTCACTGCTTCTGCTGGAGCTCTAACTAGAATCACTCAAACCTGAGGCAAGAGCCAGGCACAAGCAAACAAGCAATACTCTGCTCCGCCGAGAGGGAAAATTCCATGTTTAAAATTGATTTCTATTGTGATTTATATGGCTGATTAAAAAAATTAGGAGAACTGAGCAACGCTAATATTAATGGTTTGGAATCATCTAATAATGCTTTGAATTTCAACAGCAACAAAATCTACAACTCCAAATATATGCATGCGGAGGCATTTGTTTGAGTAATAGTTTGTTATCTGTGCAAATTTCATTGGAATGCATAGAATTCAATTTACAGCAGCTGTGAGCAAAGACAACACAGTTAGCAACGCTCTACACTTGTGGCCGCGGTTACTGCCAATTGTTGTCCTCCAGAAAAGCGTCATGTGATGTGAAGCTACATGGTTACAGACTTATCCACTATGAAAATATGTCGTTTCGTTATTTAAAGCCACATAATCAAGTCACTTCATGTAAACAGGAAGTATTTTTTTAACTCTGCTTGAAAAACTGTCTTGAATTGTGTCTTTTTTAAAGCAGCTCAACTCCAGAAAATCTAATTCAAATGTAACTTTGTGCACCAAGTAATTCTGCACCTCTGCCCCCAACGTCCAGCGGCAAAAGGTGGAATCCCACTGTGTGCTAGATGTACAGCCACAGGCTAGAAAGCTGTTGGCCTCTTTCTTTTTTTTTTTTTTAACGGCCTACTTTCCATCCAAGGTGGACGTCCTTGGAACCCGGCGAAAACCCTCCTTCATCTACATGTGTTCCTGCTGGACGACTGTTAACATGCACCTCAGAGCTGCAGCTGCGTGCATTTCATTCTGCTTTTCTGAATCGACCTGGATAAGTGGTGGTGGCTGGGCCTCAGCTGGAGTCAGGTTGTTTTAACTGCTACTGTGACAGCTGCACTGTTCATCTCATGCCAGGCTTTGGGACGCTCCCATTATGACTTTGTCTCACATATAAACTCTTCACTTGGGTTTTATTTTTATTTTTTTATTATTGTACTATTGAGTCATATTCCTGACAAATCCTAAAATGAACATCATCATATTATAATGTGATTTTTATGGCTGTTGTCCTGATGTCAGCGGAATGCTGTGGTGTTAATGTTACATTCAAATTGAACAGAAACTCTAAGGGGCTATTCAAGCTTGTCATGACAATGATCTCATGAGTCTCTTACGTTTGTGTGGATTGATGATAACACTGCACTGTATAAGAAGTGGTGTTCCCCAATTGGTATGGACGTGTGGTTTTGACTGAGCCATCATTTAATTTCAGCCAGTTTGGTTGATCCCTCAGTTTGTTTAAGCACCCTACTCTCGAAATGTTAGTGGAAATCAATGCTCTATAAATGGTGAATACTATTAAGGGGCATAGAACTTCAATCTCCAACAGGAGAGAGCTCTTTCAATTTACTGTGTAAGGAAATGTCCCCAAAACAACACTCATGGACTAAATAATATCCCAACTCATTTTTCTGGAAGTAAAACTATTTACACACGTTTTAAATAGAGTATCCTTCCGACCATCAACCCGACCATCTGTACCCAGCTGACAATGGGCGAGCGCAGGGGTACGCCCCGGACAGTTTATCAACGATTCACACTCCAGTCAATTGAGAGGCTCCAATTAACCTAACCTGGCAGCACGGTGGTGCAGTGGTAAGCACTGCTGAGTCACAATAAAAAAGTCCTGGGTTCGATTCCCAGGCAGGACCAGCAGGGCCTTTCTGTGTGGAGTTTGCATGATCTCCTGTTTCCTCCCACAGTCCAAAGGCTGTCAACCCCACCTCTCACCCAGTTAACATAATTGATCAACCTAAGGAAGGAAGGGATCCAGGGCTGGTGGCAGAAGGGAGGTAGGATGGTAAACACTGTGGTGGGAGTCCAGTAAACTAATGCACAAAGACACAGGGTAAACACAAACGTGCCTGTGGATGGGGAAGGAACCATGCTGTCCAATAAATGTTGCATTTAAGCCATGAGAAGTGGAAATATGCATAATATACAAAAAAAATATTTCACAAAAGCGAGGAGAAGTAAAAGTTGAGTCTTTTTTTCCTCATTTTCCACGTGCATCCTGTCTGATATGGATTCCCCCCATGGCTTGTGAATGTGGTAACATCCCTGTTACACATACATGCGCAGCAAACAATTAATGAAAAATTAAAGAGTGGAGCTAAAAATAGAGCAACCTCACTGTGTGGGTTCCACCTTAGGTGTTAACGTGCATCTTCCTCTGCAGAATCTGAGACTCCAGAATCAACACCTCTGCCGACAGGAACGTTGTCGCGTCAGATATCTCCTGATGGCCATTCATACATGAGAATCATATTTAGTTCTGAGGGCCTTGAGACTTCCACATCACTGTTTGATTCACTGGCGACAACGAAAGCAGTTAATTGCTCCTGAGAAGTCACAGTTAGAAACATTAAGCACTAAAAAGAAAATCAGCGGGCCAAAGTTTAATGAGCGCCACAAGGTTGTCTGGGGCGGAAATGCAGAGGGAAGCAGAATGTGTACATTAAGCACAGAATTATGTGGGCTGCTGAAACACTTTCTTTCTTAAAAAGAAGTGCTAATGGTGGTGGGGGGAGATAAAGGGTGCAGGAAATGTGGTTCACAAAGTGCAACCAAATCCCAGTGTTGAACATTCAGAACAGGTCCACTGCAACATATCTCTGTGCTGAATTGTGAGTCACCAAAGCGCCACACCCCACCACCTTCAATTTACGTCGCTGTTACACTCAGCATTTAGGACGGCCATTAATAGGATGTTTTGTCCCGGCATCGCATCAATCTGCCATTACCACTACGCACAACAGGAGATCTGGAGATTAGACATCACTTTGCTGTGAAGTCTTTAGGAACCTGCTCCGTCTCCCTCACGTCCAGCCTCTGATTTCCCTTCTCCTTACCCAGTCTAAAGTACAGGATTATAGCACTGGGTCGGGGCGCTGCCTTCATAAAAGCGGGCAAATGAATAAATTCCTGGTGTAGGATGGAGATTCGATCAGGCAGTGGGATATATTATTGAATGCTTCCTGATGCTGCCCCATTAATAATGACCAGATTCTAAATCCCGACCTGCTGCAGGGGAACTTGCATCTCAAATAAGATGCCGACTCCTCTCATACAGATGAATAATACATCACAGTTCCTCCAGACACAACTCAATTCAGCCTCAGGTATGTAGTTCCAGTAGGTTCCGTGTAAGACAGCCAGGTTGACTGCAGTCATGTCAATAACATGCACTTAAAGCAACAACAGTTCTGATGCCATTGTCAGAATTTCAGACAAGAGTAAAGCTTTTACACTTTGCGGAGGCTCTTGGTCAGACAGGAGCTGAGTGTGTGTTGGCCGTTTTGTCCTCCCTCCTGCCAACAGGTGAGTTTGGGATGCCCTGTGCACTGTCCATATCCCTAGTTTATTATTATCCAGACGGAGAGGCTGGTTTGTTTTTCGTTTGGGTTTTCTTTTCAGAAATCCAGCGTTGGTGCATTTATTCTTTGTTTGTCACAGCCTTGTGGTTCCATCCTCCTCTACTTCGTGTGTACATTGCTGTCACTAGATGCAACCAGACAATTTACATTCAATTTAATATTTTACTTCGTTCATATTCTAGATTGTCATGTTCAGCTGAAACTATTTAGGGAAAAACTAAAAGATCCATATGTGGGGACAGTGTTCACAGCTCTACATACACTTTTAATTAAGAAGAATTAAAACAATTTGTAATGGTGGTATTTAAAATGTATTTCTCTATGTTTGATGAACTGAGAGTGCTTTGCAGCACAGCTTTGCCGTCCACACTCATTCATGTGCAGTACTTTCTTTATCCCACACTACTCACACAGCTGTCAGGGGCACGATGGTGCTCTCCCCCCTGAGCCTCAGCCACCCATACATGTGACACTGCAACAACTCTCAAGCAATCAAGCAGGATACGCTTCACCTTTCAATGCCTTTCATTAAATTATTTACATTTATATTGTGAGGAATCCTGACCAGAGTGGTTTAAAAGATGATAGGAGGCAGACGCAGAAACGTTGTCCAGGTTCTTTTTTTTTTTTGCACAATAAATAGATAAAAAAGACAAACAGTAATCTCATAAAAACAAACAAAAACCTCCCCTGGCTTACCATCATGCGCAATGAAAGGCCTCTGCTTATATGGGCCTTTCCCTCAACTGAAGTCCCTCCCCTAATCAGTCAGGTCTGCCCTTTTGTGCCCGAGCATCAGTCAGCTAACAGCTTCCACCTGCACTGATTGATCCTCTGGTCCAGCTGAAGTTTCTCTCCAGCTACTGCCACACAGTTCAATTAATAGAAATAAATGTTGACAAACTTGTGGGGACACGTGGAGTGTTGTCACCCATCTGTAAGGAGTTTTTATTTGGTTCTGAATTGGCCTCATTTGAATTTTTGCTGCCTCACAGCACACTCTCAGCGATGGAGGCAGTTAGGGAGAAGTTTGCTTTTCTTCTAAAGTATTCACAATGTGCAAGGTCAGGCCGGAAAGCTTTTTTTTTTCCACCTGCAAAATTTCCCAGTGAGTAAGCATGCAGGGCCAGGTGAGAGGAAGTTGGAGCGGACCGCTCTTCAGAGATTATTATTTATGTGGCAGCATTTTGCAGGCATGGCTGATGCTGGGGCAGGATAAGAAAAGCAAAAACAGAAGAGGAAGAACCAGAGAAGAGAGGAAAGCTAAGACGTGCTCGGGAGGGAGCACAAACTAAAATGTGAATCCACCTCTGCTGGGCTTCAAAAAGATAGTGAGAATAACGTGTTCAGTTAAGAGTCAAACGCTGATCCTGAATTGCCTGTTTTCCTACTGAACAGGTTTGTCGTGTGCTCATTTTATTTCTAAGGTTGTATCAAGGATTTTATGCCAGGAGAAAAGTGCAAGGGCTTTAATGAAGGAGAAATGATAAGCTCAAAATCTGCACAGTTAGACATTATTTTATTTTTTCTCTCCGATTCCACCAAGTGCCTGCTCATGGGGTAAACTGTGAGGTTTTGACCTCTTTAAGTGCCTTAAGATAATGCAAACTGGGATTTGGCATGACACGAATAAAATAGAACTGAGCTGGAACCTCTTCTGAAGAACCCAGTTATACGTCTCTGCACATCTGAGTGAGTCGGAGACAGAGGAGGAGCAGTAATACTCTATATGAATTTATATTACACATCAAAGCATTCAAGAGGGAAATGTAAACCTCACATCAGAGATTCTCTCAAGTGAAGGAAAGTTTCAGGCACGTGGAAAAAAAGGATTTCATTTATTTTCATTTTGCCCCGTACCTACTCCATCAGGGTGCGGCGCTGGCATTCAGCAACAGATGTTCTCCATTATGCTGTTGTCTACGCAGCACATCTAGCTTCAGGCTGCGGCACAATGAGCAGAGGGATGATTCCACCTACTGGATACAGCAGAACAACAAACCTATTAAAAACTGTGTTATGAACGACCGTGCCACAGCCCCAGAGGAGAGGATTTCATTAATATTGTCAAACATTTGGAAAACAACCTGTTCGTTTCTTCGTGTTTTCAGGTACTGATCATGGAAGTGCACACTGCAGGCGGTGTGGCACTGTCACGTTGTGCATGTTCTGATCTCCGCAAAACCCTGTGGTCTCCAGATCTGTATAGGGGCGATCTATATGACTTCCTATACTTTAAAAAAAAAGTAAAGTCTCCTCTGACAAAATGAAGTGGGGGAGAAATTCAAACAAATTAGAATAATTGATGACAGAATTACCCATTTGAATCAATTACCCAAATGACTGGACCCGTGACAATGAACTTCCCAAAGGGGAGGAAAGGATAGAGCAGTATAATAGGGTCATCCTCACTCCCAGAAATCCTTTTACTCTGAAGAGATAATGAACCCCATTTTAGTTAGACTCCAGTCAGTGCCACCTCAGACATGTCCAACATGTCCAATACACCCACATAGGTCCAGGCTGCTTCAGTCAGAAACACACTGATAGAATCAGCAAATTATTTACCAGTGGGCACGAGCCAAACTTTTTTAACCACTGTCAAGGAAGTTAAGTTTTCACTTCTGTTAGTTTGATAGCAAGATTAGACAATTACATGGACTGAACATGAAAGTTGGACAATTAGAACTAATTTAACAAACTGATGTGTGTGTGTGTGTGTGTGTGTAGATGGATGCAATATCCTCTCTACTAAATGCCATTTTGCTTTGTGTTCCCTTCGTCTTACTGTATCAGCTGTTCAAGATATTTTCAGTTTCTTCCAGAAAATGTGTTGAGTGGGCACTATCCTACATTTCCTCTAATTATGAGAGACTGGGCTGTTTGTCTGGTTGAGTCTCTATTTCACCATTTAAACCATGCTGTTCTAATTGATTATCAATGTGATCAGTCAATCAATCACCTGCTGGGCTGAATCAGATACAGCTCATATTACTCTCACCAGCAAGGAGATGGTGAATTAAACCGCCGTGATTTGTCAAGTGATAGCCTGTAGAGGTGTGTGTCAGTGTGCGTGTGAGGAGGGGACATCTGCTGTGGCAGGTACCATGTGTGGAGTGTTTGGAATGACACAAGAGCGGCTGTTGGCCGGGTGTTCACGGTGAGGGACGACAGGTGACAGGGTTTGCAGTGGTGTGGCTGATAAGTCCTGAGACCCAGGAGAAACCAGGTTAGCAAGAGGCATGAGAGACAAGAATACCTTAGGAGGAATACTGAGTGGCCCAAACACACGCACATTGACTGCATTTAAATGATGTCAACACTTCCCTAATTTCATTTTTATTTTGACAGTGAAAATGCCTCGACTACAAACCAGTGTAGCTATAACCTGAGCAAGTAGCTTGTGGCAGTGTCCGAGTGTTCTCAGGTGCTGCCACTTTCATATCAAAGGTCCAGGTGAAGGTGCTTTCCCTGCAACCCCCACACAGCTATTGCTAACTTCATTGACTTCTTCTGGTAGGTGGGCATCTTTCCAAAGGGTTAGAGGATTTGTAGCACAAAGCTCATGCAGCCTGTGTCTGCTGAGTTTCATTTAGATTTGAAAGTTGCATCATTTAGTTTATGTAGATGTTATATAATTAATTAATTATTTGAATTGTCTACAGGTAGCACCTCTGTTTTTCTGTCATTCATAAAGAAGTACAAACCCAAAGGAAATTGGCCCTATCACTGCTCTGCTTTCACCATTCGAAACATGTTTCCATCCATAACGTAACGAGTTGTTGACATCAGTTCATCTTCACATCTCTGAACTATCGGCTGGAATCAAAGTCTGCAACTCTTTGTGTCCGGCCAGGAGCTGCCACATGAAAACTTCACCCTTCATTACCCTCAGTGAGAAAAATAAATGATGACACAGCAAACCCCAGACATGCTCTATCAAACGATTCGCTTTTCTCAATCTTATGCAACATTAAAGCCAGATCATCTGAAGAAACGCGATGTGCATTTTAATCAGGGAGAAAAAAGTAGGGTCTGTCTTTGTAACTGCTTCATAACTTCAAATCAAAGGTTTTGAGAAGCAGTCTTTCAGAAGGGTTTTTTTCTTTTGAAAAATAGATTCTGAGCGTTCCCTCTGACACAAACTCTGAATGCTAACAGGACTTTTCCATCAAGAGCTGCATTGATATTAGAAGTATCTTTCTCAGGTCGAGAGATTTTTCGACACATTGGCATAAAAGCTGACAACACGACAATCCTTGATTACAAATGTGAAGAGGACATTAAGCAAATGTGGTGAAACTAACTGATGCAAAAAACTAACAACAAAAACAAAAAAAAAAAGCCTCATTCATGCTGTTGATTGTGACAGTCACATCCTGGTGATAAATCTCAGTGCATCTGTCAGGTGAGAGTCACGAGGAAGTAAATACAAACAGCTGCCTCATTTGCAACGAGCCGGCAATATGATATATTATTTTAAATTGACTATAAACCAACGCCTCAGAGGTGCCACCATAAATTGATTTCTTATGAATAACTCACATAGCTTGTATTGTGCCGCCCTAATTTTGCATTTGTTGTTCCCCATGTGCAGCGCTCCCCTTTGGATTCCAGACAAACCCAGTGTCGATTCCCTCCATGAATATCACATGAAATGAATATTAATCAATTCCCCTGGCAAGACTGAGCCAGGGAGTGAAAGGAATTAAACTGCAGGATGTCAGAGTGAAGAGCTACACTTCAGCCGCTCCCCCGTCTAATGTGCTTCTCCACATCAGAAGGGGAAAAAAAAAACAAAAATATCAGTGGTCTATTGAGTTGGCAAAGGAGGATACACACTCCTGACCTCACGCTCAACAAAGAAAGTGTTTTATTAAATCTGCCTCCACTTCACAAGAAAGTCAGTTCGAAACTTTATGGGCCTCGGTTCCCACATTACCTAGTTTTGTTGAATATGCTGATGCAATCTTCTGCCAGAAATTTCAGCGAGCAGCAGGGAGCCACCTGGCAGGGCGAAGCCTCGTCAAACTTCCATCACGCGGCGGACGCACAATGTGGAGCTGCACAGATTGTGAGACGTGCTCCGTTTCATTCATTACCATTAGGAGAGCAGTAACAACTTACACAATAAATAAATAAACACTCTGTTTTTACTCTGCAGACGATTCTGTGCAGTAGAAGTCGAACGGATGGAGGTTTGTTTCCGAAGCAGGCGGTTTAACGTGTTGAATTTAGCGCACGAGTTCAGCGGGGGATTTGCATGGTGTGTGGAGGGGTGCTTGGATGGAGGCTGGGGAGCTGTCGAGCTGCTTGAGAGATCATGCGTGCTGCTGCACACAGTGGGAAGCTAATGACCGATGCACACTGGCTATTCAATGAGGGGCTCCAGTAGCGCTGCTCTCCCACCCTCTCCAGCACCAGGGATTTCCTGCAGCAATTAGAGCTGAGAGTGGGAGCCCATACATTTTTGAGGGGCAAGAGCTGGCAGAGGGGAGATAGTGGAGTTGATGTGTGAAGCAAAAAATAAATATATTTCAAGGCGCTGTCAGAAATCACCCACTCATTCGCTAACCCCCATCACTACAGGGGGAACTGCTCGATCACTTTGTCAGTGACACAGGATGATGGCACAGCGACGGGAACATTCATTCATTTATTCATTCATCTTCAACGGCTTGTCCATTACTGGGTGACGGGGGGCTGGAGCCAATCCCAGCTGTCACTGGGTGAAAGGCGGGATTCACCCCGGACACGTCGCCAGTTCATCTCAGGGCTGACACACAGAGACAGACAACCATTCACACCTACGGGCCATTTAAATTGACCAATTAACCTGACACGCATGTCTTTGGACTGTGGGAGGACCTTCTCACTGAGAGGCAGCAGTGCTAAGCACTTCACCGCCATGCTGCTCACCGCGGGAAAATCTAATTGTTAATTTCAAATGGGTTTTGTTTCCACTAAGTATTAATAATTCTCCTAAAACACGTTTAATGACCATGTTTCGAGGCAGCATAGCATTTCTATCCCTGCAAATTTAAGCCCATCCCTCTCATCCTCATGATCATCTGGTCTGTCTGCCATTTGTCTTCCTGTCAATGCCGCAAGCTCAACACATGATGGTATATGATGTTCAGTTAGTGACCATCTGCTGTGCACTACTCTTCTAGAGGCAGTGTGGGTACAGTGAGTTGGCTACGAAGGGTAAACAACATGTCACAGCACAGCAACACGGGGAATTCACTACACAGTGAACTATATAATGATAAGTGAGTGATTTCGTTTGGACATGTCTTTGTGTAGAGGAGACTTTACCACAAATTCCTCCACCTCCTGTTTTGCTGCGGCACATGTTTTAATGTGAACGACCCAGAGGATTCATGTTTCAGCAGTGCTACAAGGAAACAGGATTGAATCACTTTGGGGCTGTGAATTAATGGAGTGGTTGAAAATGCTTTAGGCATAGTCCATTGCCCTGTTGTTAGCCGTCCCAGGAGAAAGACAGACCGGCAGTGTGTGACACGCGTGGAGTTCAACATATAAAAATACGTTTGCTGCTTTCATGCGTGCATATTTCCGTGTAGTTAAAAGTGCAGCAGGCAAGTGCGGGAGGCCGTGCACACGTGGTTGTCCAGCACAGAGACACACGCAGTGGTAATGCCACAAAATGTGCCTGGCAGTGTGGAGGCAGAGAATATCATAAAAAAAAAAAAAAAAAAAAAAGGAAAGAAAAAGATTAATTTTTCATCATCTGAAAGAATGTAGTGGGAGGTTGGCTGGAGGACGAATGAAAACCAACTCAGGCCTTTGGTGGCATTCTTTAATATGTGAGGATAGAGAGGGCTTTTTTTTGCTGAATTTAAATTACGTGGGAAGTAGGAATGTGTCGGCAAAGATTCACACATTCATATAACTGGACTGCTCGAGACGGGGTCTACCTCTGCTTCGCTTTACACCATTACTGCCTCATTTCCAGCGCATTGTGTTGTTCTGGACCGGCGGCAGATCGATAATGGAATCAATGAAAATGAGCAAAATACAACAAAACATTAGAGTGACCAGGATTTTTCAGAGTAAAGCAAAAGTGATACTACAGAAAGCAGTTGACAACTCATGGCAAGTGGGACCTGAATACATTAAAAACAGTTGATTACAATAACATTTTATGATGGAGACAAAGGTTAAATAAGGCAGAGTACACGCTAGTAATATAAAAAAGTAATTACTGTCCTCCCATTGTTAACGTCCAGTGTAACTCACTCCCATTGTAGTTAGAGTTAGAGCTCCTGTTGTGAGGCTTTTGCAGTTGTGTTTGCATTTGTCCCCATGTCCAGTTTTATTTGTACAGCTCCATATTAGAAAAAGGACGAGGTCATGTTCCCTATTTAGTCAAGTCATGACCTCGTAATATTATAGATAAACCTCCCAGTTAAGCAAACACTTGGTGACTGTGCACAGGGGAAATGAGCTGTAGCAAATGTGAAGCCTGAGAGCTCACTGTTTTGCTTCTGAGTCATAATAATTACAAAAGGCTGATGATGTGTTTGTCATCATGCAAAATCCAGTTCGGTAACATGAAATATTTAATGTAGCGTTATGTTGATTTTCTCAGTTCTGGAAAAGGCCCTAAAGGAGCACAGGGACACCAGGAGGAATCCAAATGAAATCTTTTTTTTTTTTTTTTTTTTTATGGCAGACGTTTTGTCTTTGGCTCACAAGTTAGTCTTCTTTTTATTTGTGTGTGAATTGAAATTTGCCAGGAAGTCACGCACTGAGTCATCGTGCACACGCACACAGCCCTGGCACGGAAATGGTGTTTCGGAATAACGTGATCAGTTACACCACCGTTTGATGAGTGGCGGCGCGACCGTCCTCCGTGATGGAGCGCTGGTGACAGATTAAACGCAGGTGTCTTTCCACAGTGAATGTACGATACCGCGCAGCTGTCCACGATGGGGAATATATCCACTAAGAAAGCACCGGAGCAGGCTCGCTCTTCCTTTGTATAGGGGCCTTATTGAGGCACCGCACTGCTTCAAACACTGCATTGTTGTCAAAGGAGCCTTATAGTTCCTAAAGAATTTCAACAGTACGTACACTTCCCTTTAAATCCACCTGTTTCCTGAGAGCGCGTTGTAATCCTGGACTGTGCTCCTAGACGGTGTTTATCAGTTTTCCCGAACTCAGCTTCCATTGAACGTGTTCCCATTATGCACATAATTCGGTGGTGGCCATAGATCTTGTTCAGTGTCTCAAACAGAATTTCAATGCACTGCAGGTTCTGAACAAGTGCCTACGTGAATCATAGTGATGAGTTGGATTAAGAGGGCAGTTTAAGGGAGAAAGAAAAATACATAAATCCATGTTTTTTAGTTTTGCTTTCTAAAGTCAACACCTTGCATTAATTTGGACAAATGTACATTTTGTTTTAATTGTACAAGTAGCATAGTGCCTGCTCTAACACTCTGTGTTTTCGCGTGCTACATCACACTGGTCACAGTTTATTCATCTTGACAATGCAGCTTTACTTGTAATGTACAGTTCAACTTTTCAACACGCAAAGGAACACTGGTGAACAGTTGAGAGCATTCAATCAAAATTAAGAAACATACTCAAAATAATCAAATGTAATCTTTAACGTGCAATTGTAACCAACTACATTTTCAAAGTAATCGTCTTTGTGTCTTTTTCGGAGGCGTAACTTTTAAATAAGAGGCACAACAACATTTGGTGGTTCTCATACAGCTGTATAACAATGCTACATGTGGCAAATAACAGATCTGTCCTCTTTGTTAACTAGTCTGGGCTGGTTTTGCATACCTGCTGTTTATCAGCAAGGAGCCCCCAATCATTGTAATCCTTGGTAACAGTATAGCTTGTGTTTCACCTCAGGCAACGGGTTTGCCTCCTGCGGAGCCCAGTGGAGATGCGTCCATTTTTATCCGCTAAAGGAGATGAAAGTGGTGGGTGGCTGCAGTATGGTAGCAAAGGCATGGACTGGAAATATACTGCATTGGAGCAGCAGCCCCCTGTTGGCATGTTAAACAGATGTGCTGCCTTGGCTGTGTGCTTCAGGCCTCCTATGTGACAGATGTAGAGCCTCTTATTCTGAACAACATAATGCCGACAGGAGAAAAAAAAAAAAAACACATTGTGTGCTTTGTGTGTGACGCGATGGTCACAGTGGATGGTGCTGCAGTGATGATTAATTCACACTTCACACAAGCATACTTCCCAGCTACAGTGCATGCACTGTGCGTGCGCTGTCACCGGAGTCATACCTCTGAGAGAGTCACATCACAGGAAAAAATGAGGTTAAAAAATGAATAAACTGGTGTAACTATGTTATTGACGATCCACCTAGGTCCTTAGTGAGAGATATCGATATTCATTTCCAGGTCTCCTAGCTGCTGGCAGAACTACGCTCTGTGCTCATTTGTGACTGGGAGAGGCAGCAGCATGCGCTGACTTTTACATATGGGCGAGCAGAGCTGCAGAGTAACACACACACACACACACACACACACACACACCACCTCGCTGCATGATTCAGCTGTTTAATTTACCATTTGCGCTGTATGAAACATCAATGTGGTGTAATTAAGTCTAGACTCTCCAGGTTCTCTGATAATTGTGAGCACCTGAGAGACAAATGAGTGCAGTATTCAGTGGGTTGACCCTGTGGGTCAAACCGCAGCAGTGACCTGATTTGGACCTAATTAGAGAATAGCATCAAATCATTTTCTAGGGATATCAAAAATGTGATAGCAATTATCTGTAGCTAGAGGCAGGGTACATCCTGGATAGGTCCCCAGCAACACACAGTGACATCTACCAGCACTATTTCACTCAGAGTCTTCAAATCAAGGAAGACTGGGTGGGAGGAAGAATGGGTCTTCGATAAAGGTTGCTTAAATTTGTAAAAATCAGAAACAAGGTGTTATTGAATAAGGTTGTGTTCCTCAGTGGCACAATCAAATTCCCTCTGACATTTCAGGAGTAATTGTGGAGCACTTTTTGTAGAAATGTACTGAATAGATCAACACAGCAGGGTATTCTTTGTTTTTGACCTTAGGGCCGCCGTGTTTTTTCAAAGACGCTGAAATGTTTTTTTGTTTTTTTTTTTTAAGGTGACCTTGTCGCGAGAAAGCTAAATTAATACCTCATCATTTCCATGAGGAGCATGTGTACTAGAATAGACAGAGCAGAAAATGAGATTTTGTGTCACGTTTAAATAAAGTGGAAGGAGCATGTATTGTGCCCCTCACTGAATTTTGGAAATTGGATTGTGTTGGCAATCAGCCCGTGAACACATTCAACCCTTATCCTGTTGTCCCCTGACCTTGACGGGGACATGTTAGGTGAGCTCTTGGAAATAGCTTCTGGAGAGTGACATTAAACTCACCTCCCCCGCCGCTCAGAAAAAAGCGGCGGTCTGATCCCCTCTTGTTATCCAGCGGAAGGCGGGCCTGAAGACAGTGACTTGCTGGCAACACTGCGACTCAATTGCCTGTGCTTATTATCCTTTGGTATAGAATCATCTCACGTATTGCTTGCCGCACAGGCTGACCTCTATTCCATCATTTAACCGCTGATGATAAGATGGAGGAGAATCGAGCCAGACTTATTCATGTTCAGCCAATCGACTGTGAATACATAGCATGTCGGGGTCATGCGTGTTGACGCGTGTCAGTGGTTCAATGGATCCAAACAGTATCAGTTATCAGCTAACTTTATATTCCAGTGGCAACATTCTTGTACCTCGTTTTTTGAGTGGATATCTTTTAAAGTGTCTTTTATTAATGCAGATTGCTATATGGAACGTTTGCATTGAATAATGCGCAGCGCACCTCGGACTATTCAATATCACTCTCAACCGCAGTCGCTGCGTTTATTCTGGAGGAGAGGTCAATGGTGTAAGGTTTGGTGAGGATATTAGATATCTGCAAGCTAAACCAATCAATGCTCATTCTTATGGGGGCAGATAGTTGCTGCGCTGTGTAGGACAACCTCACATATTCATGTCCAGATTGTTGGAAATGCTAGGATAAGGGGCCAAAAATAGTCACCAGGCATTATTGGATGATAAAAACAAACTGCACAATTCCTAATTATTTGAATGCCTAAATATGTTTATTTCCCTACTAAAACAATGCAGCTGCCCAGCTATGAAAATATAATTTACTCTATTAGGAAACAGTTCTGGTATTTGTTTGTGTTAAGTCCTTCCTCTTGTCTCTCTTTAATGGAAAACTGGGCACTGATAATCTTTTTTTCACAGTTAATTAGGTATTTAACAGACTGTTCAAAAGGCTTTTGAAGGGACTTGCAAAAAAATGAATCTATTTTATTTTCTTAAGCTGTTTCTTTTCCCTTCACATGTTCATCTCTGGTTTTATTTTGCATTTTCATCACCTCCTCATCAATAATTTATTCTGTTATCTTTTTAATTTAACATTTGACGCATGAGAAGCCAATTAAAATGGAGCAGAGCTTGTGCCTAATGTGCTGTATGAAATCATAATTACAAAAATTCTATCGTTATTCAAATGAGAAGTTGCACTGCGTTAAAAATGGCTTGACATGAAATGGTGTTACACGGACAATTTTGTTTTGGTTTTTTTTGTTTTTAAAACATGTTAAATGTAAGATATGATGTCAGTACTTCGTGTTCGAATAGATGACACAATGAATCTGTGAGCCGCAGTCAGCCAGCGCGTCAAAACACCTTCGCATGCCACATTTCTAAAGGTGCAATGATTGAGATCTTATAAACTCTGCAACACACACTCACACACAAGTAGACCCTGTGTCGCATGCAGGTAGCTGCGATCAGCAACACTGTTCACTGTGCATTGCCACTTAATTGCTCACACAGAAAAAAGCTACATGATTATATATCTGGTGTCAGCCAGGCCATCCACACATGAAACTTGGACAATCATTCTGGCATCATGCAAGTGGTCTGTGTCGGTACTTGCTAATGCAATTTAACACTTAACTGGTTTACTGCTGTTTACTAGATTATGTATTTCAGGTTTTTTCCACATAACTTGATGATGTTGTATATACTAAACTAAATGTGTGTCGAAGTAATTTGCTTTATGTTCAAATTAAATCTTGAACTTCCATGTATTAATCAGGTCAGTTAATCAATATGTGACTTAAGGGACAAGCTAAATATTTCCCAAAGAATACAGACCCGTCTCTGCCTCTGATTGGCTGACACTGGTAATCTCATCCTAACTAACCAATTACCGACCGTCATCCCTGAACTAATCAAAAAAAGAAAGAAGTATTATGTAAACAATCAGAGGCAGAGTAAAGCGGGCCATGCTTTCACTGTCTACTGGCCAATTTATGAATGTAAACAAAAACAATAAAAAACAAAAAGTGAACAAAAATGGATGCATTGATTCTAGTGCAAGTTTCTTTGCAAGAACAGATAAGAGATGACCCTGAGTTTATAGTGTGGAAACAGAGAATTTGAAATCTGTCAGTCTGAGCTTTCACACACAGACACACACACCCCTCACAGACTTTAAGTGTTTTATCACATCAAACATTCCATGCTGTCACTGAGAAAGGGGTCTTGGCTATTTCCTCGCCAGAGGATGGACAGTGAAAACAGTCCAGTTGTCAAAAACGACCGAGTAAAACTAGACAACATTTTCTGAGTGCAGCTAGTGGGATGCTGCCATCTCGTTTCTGGGAGAAGGAATCTTCACGTGCTTGTCAAACAACTGGGCCTCACCACAGGCGAAATCACGGCCCTCCACTCACACTGCACTACAGCTACTCAGACAGCGAGGCTGGCCCGTTCCTCTGGAGTCCCGTGGTTTTTAGTGAAATGACTGGAAAGCTTGTGAGTCGGATTCAGAGGACGAGCATTAGTCCGGAAAAAGATGGCGCCACTAGTTTTAGATGAGGACCACATTCATGACCATCAGCCGGCCTGTCGTGGAGATGCTCTTTCCTCCTAAACCTGTATTTAAGTTTAATAAGATACAAATAAATATCCGCAGTCCCTCGCCTCAAACAAGACATTCTCCCATTAAATATGTTTGATGTAACTGCTTCACTCTGTCTGTTCATGAATCATTTCCATTAGTGCTAAATGTGTTCCAGATCAGCATTAATGGGTTGCAAATACAAAACCAAACAAATAATAAATGTCACAGAATTCACATCAAATGTTGACACACAACATGAGAGGAAATATGCCATGGGGGAGAATTATTGTGCGCGTGTGTGTGCGGCAGAATAATCCATTTCCCAGGTGGTAAAAGCTGTCATGCTCCATAATGCCATGGTCATGAAACGATAATTTAAAGCAGCGAGGCTAAAGCCTCTGAAATGCTGTCGCTGTGCTGCAATAAAGTTCTAAACTGCTCCTTCCCGTTTCTCATTAACCATCGCACAAACAGAGACATGTCTTCACAACGCTGCGTCACCAGCACTGTAGTGCAACAGGAACAGGATGTGGTCGTCCTTCGGCCGAAAAACCTCGACATGTACCGCTGAGTGACGCAGTCCGAATCCTCGGGGGAAGCTACTGAGGACTGAGCTTAGAATCCAATCAGAGGAGGAAGCAAACAAAGAGGATTGATCGCACTCTACCTGGTCTTTCCATGTAAAGTATTGACAGTTCACAGCGCTGCAGGGTAATCAAGTCAAAGACACAGATAAATGTAATTTGGTCCACTGAGCCGCGGTAACCAGTTCAGCAGCTCCCGCAAAGTAATCCATTCTCCAGTTGTTGAAAACTGAACCAACACGATCACTTTGTTTCCTCTGCTGATCTTTTAAATAGAAGTTGATTTCAGACTCTGCACAAAAAAAGCCCATTTAATCCCATCCTTTTGTTTTCTCACTTTGCTAAAGTTTAGCAGGATTAGCCGTTGGGAGGCATCATGGGTAACTGCACACCACTCCTGGATAAGGGCTTTGAAGTTAGTGTTGGATAACATAATGGCATGACTGGAAAGATACATGACCTTGTCCTCATCGCTATAATTGTGCTCAGGATACAAATTGTTGAGTCTCTTTGTTAAACCCCATTCAGCACTTTAATGCAACTGCTCATCGTTTGTAATTGTATTTATGGACGTAAACGAGTGAAGAATACACAATAAAGGATTAAACCCAGAGATAATCTCACATTGCAGAGAAGCTTCCCAAATAATCCTCAACGCTGAACTTCCATCACTGCCATATGGGCTGCACATTTCTGAAGAACAAAAACAGTATCAACTTCAAAAAGCAGAAACAATTCGGCCCCAACACGTGAGATTTATTCCAGCACCTCAGCAAAGACGTTTTCCTGTAAACGACCGCCGGCTCGACGACCCGGTTTCACTTCTCAGCGGCCTAATGTTGACAAATGACGCTGCTGTCAAGGTGGTTTATTTATGGTTCCCATACAGTACCTAATGTGGGCACAGCTCAGCGACTTGACGCCCGGCCCGGCCTTCGCCATCTTGCATCTCAACTCTCCCACTTGTTCTGTCACAGCTTGGCAGAGGCACCTCCATCTGTGTTCAGCAACATGACGATAATATGTCTTCAGTGATGCCTTAGCGTCAAAACAATACGCACCGCCATCCTCCAGCTTTAATTACTTTAATTAGAAAGTAACAGAGTGGGTCTGCATTGCACTGATATGAGGACATAAGAAACGATATAAAATGCATAACACTGCAGGTATGTAAGGGAACATCCAGCACCTCACCTCTTCCTACAGCCTGAGCCCTTTTCTCTACACCCACCGTGGTGTTTATTAAATCATAGAGCACACGAATGCTTTATGGAATGAGAAATATTGAAATTCAGACACTTTCTGCATTTGGGTTTGTTCTCACCCTCCTCTGCTTTTAAATTGATTTCATGCTCTTGTGGCTATCTGCATGGGAAATAATGTGCAGCAATATTAACTGGGAGAAGGGGAGAGGAACATTGCAGGAGGCTCTGCCTAAGAATATGGGCCCGAGTCTGTCGTCTGTAATCCATCCAAAGTCTAGAGTGCAAACGAGCATGCTTCTGCTGTCTCGCTCTTCTCCTCAGCACGGGGACATATGTGTTTGTCTGGGGAGTCTGTGTTGATTTCAGCTTGAGAACCCTCACCCGGCCTGGACACTGAAAGGCCTGACAGATTGACAGCTCCTTCTCCATTCTCGAACTGTTGTCTCGTTGATTCTGATAATGAGTGCTCTGATTGAACTAGATGCAAACCAGTGTGCTGTAGGCTTCTTAGAGTGACAAGTGGAATTCAGCCACGCGAGATCTGCAATGCCCTAAAACACCCGGGGCTGCACACGCTCTACGCTGACTGGGTCCGCGTCCGGCTGCCCTTCGCCTGGAGGCATGAGGGATGGGGATTCCAATCATTTGCAGTGAATGAGGAATTCCCAGTAAACACAGGTCATGCGTTTGAATAGACCACCCTGAGAAAGGGATCTTATCAGGATTATATATATTTTCATATTTTCTTTGAGGAGCCTCTCAACACGACACGGTTCCTATTAAGGTGCATTGTCATCAACAGCCAAAGGAACGCGTCAAGAGGGAAATATTTGAGATAAATTCATGACACTGTTGTCTTGTTTTCAAAACTCATCCTGTCCACTATTTCTACAGTTCTTTTATATGGGAACATACATGCAATCAAATGTGATATCTTGTCTCATTATATTGACTGCCAGTGTGTGTGTGTGTGTTAACATGTCCTGAAGAACAGGGTTCATAGCGTATTTATTAATTCCCCCGTCCTTCTCCCTGTGGTTTAACAACACAGGTGACGTGGCGTGGGTGAAGGTGCACAGTCAACCACCGTAGAGCTGCTGGTATTTCAGGAACCCTCCAAACCTCCTGCTCGGGGCCACCTGTGGGCAGATCAATCCAGCTGCCAGTTCAGATCCATCGTACAACAGCCAGAACTGCTGTTGCTGTCAGGTTCACAAGTGAAGTACATCCTGGCTGGGTGCGTGTTTCCACTGTGAGCATCCAGGCTCACTGGGTCATGTCACTTTGAGTGATGAATTCAAATATCCAATATGTTGTTGTTCTATTCGAAAAGACTTGAAATAAGCAGCTGAGACCAACCAAGGTTGTTAGAAACTGAAGAGGCTGTCAGCAAAATTAATATACGAGAAATGTGGATTGAATGTCACGCTATGATAACAAGTGCAAGAAGTAAAAGTTCACATGAGTTCTTAACTTCATGCTTTTTGGTCTGACAACACCAATCTTCTCTGTCAACAAATCCATGTCAAAATAAACTAGTAAATTTAGGTCCGAAAAAATCAGTAAATCCCACAAGAAAAGTTGTTATGAGATATGAAAATATCTATTTATTAAATCTCCAGAACATGATCGCTTGACAATAAACCAGAACCCTAACCCAGTACACGGGTTGCATACATTATATTTGTCTTTGAACCCTCCAGTGTTTTGTGTATATTTCCATCACACGGTAGCTGTTGCCAAACAAGTGATGGAACTTCTCCTGTGGAAGTGCAGCCTCACGCTGGCTGTGTCATAATTTATGCATTTACAGTTGTTTGTGTGTCGCACTAGGTGGCGCACATCAGGGAAAACAAACGCAACTAAACAGCTCCTAAACACGACAGCTTGAAAACACGTTGCGGCAGGCTGCCGGCAGCAATGTTTTTGCCAGAGAGAATCAAACTCCTCGCTGAGTGAGGCTCGGATGATGGCAGCAAAGCAAATCACACAGTTCAGGGTTTGATGGAACGGGTGGAGAGCTAGAATCACGTCTAAGACCAGAGCGCGCCGGTCGCTGGGTGTGAGCGTTTGCTGTTGTGATGTTTGATAACGCGCCAACAGATCTGTTCAGCAAACAAGCACAGATCTGCCACAAGGTAATTACAGCCTCCCTCCTTGTTCGGTGTGTTCCTCTCTTTATGTAATGTGATTGTGATGGCTTTGTTTGCTGATGTGATGATGTAAAATACATGCGTTCTATTTACTTGAACATTAAACAGGTTTAGAGATGCTCTTTAGTGAAAACAAACACTGGTGACAGCTGCTGTGTGGCCGCTGTGAAATTAAAACATGCATTCATAACAAGTACAGACTCTAATAGCTTTCTCCTCATACACACACGTAATGCAACCAGTTAGGGCGTTCAACACTGAGCTGTGTTTCCAGGTTCCTTAGCAAGTACTTAAATGTATAAATTAGTGTATGCATGTGACATTCAATTCTGGAGAGGTGAATGTACATATATGATAATATTTCTGCCATAGAGTTGTTATAACAACAAAAATAATAACTTTATTTGCATATCATTTATCTAGATAAAGTTAAAAAGTTCTTCACATAAAATCCTGAGATTAAAATTAAATTTGTAACATGACACAAAGTTTATGACCCGAGGATGTATAGAGAAATACAGTAGGCCCCACAATGAGCAACACTTTGTTAACTGTCGTGACAAAAAAACAATCATCACTGGACGCAACCTGAAGAACCAGACTCTGGGGAGCAGCCATCTGCTTGACCAGTTAAGGGGAGGGGACGAAATGTGGTGAGAGAAATGGGAGGAAAGAGGGGAGAGCAGATATAGGGAGACCACCATCACATTTAAGCCCTCTCAGACTGTTTGTTAATGTTAATAATGATAATGCACCCTGGCATCATCAGGTTCTTCAGCCTTTTAATCACTATAGCTGCGGTTGCCACGTCAGGAAGCCGAAGGTATGATGTAGGGCTCTGTAAATAGCACATGGCCACCAAACCTGGCAACCTCACTGTGACAACAAGGTGTGTTGATGCTGCACACAGTCACTGCAGAACACTATTCTAGACATATGCACCATAAACAAGAGCAATTGTGTCCCTTGGAAAGGATGTGATTAATTCTCAATATTTTTAAATGGAGGTTGAATCCAGTAATTATAAGAGGCAGTGTACGTAAACATGTAAAAATGTCTCACATCACATAATGTAAATGAGTAAATGAGGGCCTGCTGAAATAGTAGTTCAGCACATGGCACATAATCTAGCCTCAGACGATCTCCACATTCTCGCACATGTTTACCTTATCGCAGTCAACACTGCAGTACACAGAATAATCCCTCTGTCTGTGCTCACCTGCTTTTGATTCGGTTCACATGCCTTCGTCTGTCCTGTCAAATTTTTGATGCACCGTTGGCCTGGAATCATTTCTCAAAACACTGAGCAGAACACGGAGGGAAGCAGGCACAACACGAACTATAGGTTATCAAAAAACATGGACGGACACACACACACAAGCAAACTTGCAGTCTGGCTCACTACGACACAGAAAGTGCTCTTTAATCTATTAGAAAGCTTTTGAGCAGTGAATTAGAGTGTGCATGGAGTGGAGGTAGTAATCCTCAGTCTGGCATGAGCCGCTGCTCCGTCCTCCTACGCTGCTGCAGGGTGACACGGACAGTTCTCTCAGTAAATTCCCTCCCAGCCTTTGGCTTGTTAACGATGTATGAGCGTATTTGTAAACAGCACGGAGGGGACCCACTCTGTCTGGTCAAATACTGCGTAAGGTTTGCTGCTCTACTTATTGGCCTCGCCAGCAAATTGGTCATGTGTCATCTTCCGTCTCTGATACTAACGGTGCTACATTAGACGAGGACAGTGCTTCATGCTCCATTTGTGTGTAAATACACTCTGCTTTGTGCACTGACCTTGCGAACAGCTTGACATCTGGTGCCTTGCTCAAAGGCATTTTTACGATGATGGAGAGCTTGTGTGATTGGAGTTTCTCTCCGCCCGCCCGGCTCGCAGTCCACTTGCATCACTGCCGACTCCAGCATCATCATATTAATATTTCAGCGAACATGTCCTCACTTGCACTTGCCAGTTTGCCTCCCTTCCAAATTGAAGAAGTGGAATTCCATGTTGTTTTTTCTTAGCGAGATAATTTCCCTCACTGAGTGACTCACTCTGATGGACGCCAGCGGCTAAGGGCGGATGCACAAAATATTGAATGGAAGAATTGCATCGGAGGACAGCAAGTGAGTCTCCAGGGCCAGGGACTACTCTGTTATACCCGAGCAGACATCTCTGCTGTTTCCCCTAGCTTCCGCCATCCGGTGTCCAATTGTTCTCTCACTTTGTCAAGCCACTGCTTCCCAGGAGACAAATGTAAAAGGAATCTCCACTTCTGTCGGTTCTTACTACTGTCATGTCACAGTCCAGTATAATGGAAATAGTCTAATTTACACTTAACAACATTGTGTTAGATTTCCAGATATATATATATATATATATATATTTCAAGATAGAATGCTGTGTTGTGGGTTTTTTGTGGAAACCCACAACACATGCTGAGCACCTTATTCATGTCACAGACAAAAAATACAGAGGAAAACCACCACACACCACACTTAATTAATGCCGTACAACGATTCTCATCTAAACTGCTGCTTGCAGGGCTTCGTGTCACCACCCACATCTCTGGTTTGTTCAGCGATTGGAACTCATTGCTCATTGACTTTTGACTGTTGATTCCCTTAATGGAGCAATAATCAATCGAGGCTTTGTAAGTGGGATCATTAATAGGGACATTGTCCTCCTCCATATCTAACAAGTGGGATGACTATATCAATTCCTTAATGAATTTACTGGTTTGGTATTAAAAAAAGAGAAATACTCTCTCTAAAAACCAAAACAAACTTATGTGAAAAAGAGAATGAGCAAGACACAAATCCAAAAAAATTCAAAGCAAGCAAGAGATAATACATGAGAGGTCTGTGCTAAAAAGATCATATGAGAGCCTAGGCACGTGAAGGTAATGGTGGCGGACCACTCTGACCACTAATATATATCAACAAGCAAGATATATAAAGGGTTATATTGGTGGAAGAGACCATGAATAACTCTGGGCTGTGACAAGGCAAAGGTGAACGCAATATCTAGGCTAGACATTTGCCTCTGAATGGCTCAGTCACATCATGGACGTAGACTGACCACAGTAGCTGTTCATCCATCCAGAGATCTCAAAGCATCGTTTACCCAAGCTCCTGAATGAGCATTAGCACAAACGTGACATTAAATGCCATTTTGTGAAATGCAAAGAGCAGAGTTTATAACGAACAACAGGTCTTTGGGTTATTACAGACCAACACAAAACGGCAAGACAAACCGCTACTCTTCAGTTTGGTAAAAGGCAGCTACAAATTACAGAGCCGGAGAGCAACAGCTGAGGAGAAGACAGATGATGTGTTTGGATGTGTTCGCAACTTCGAACAATAGAGCACCTGTTTGCTCATCACTTATCTTAATTTAGTTTGTTGGCTTTCTCAAGAACAAAACAAGTGAAGTGCTCCTTTGCTGACAACACAAAATGCATTCATGAAGCAATTGTAGGATACGTTCAAAAAGCTTTTTAAACTAGGATTTTCATTTAATGTCTCTTTAGCAGTAACGATGACAGCAAGCAGGTCGGTCTTATTGAAGAGGCAACATATGCACAACTTTTAAGGAAAAGCCATTGGCTCCTGTCATTGTATAAATATTCAGCAATTATGTTGAGCCCAGATCTGCTGCAGAGTGGTTTTGCAAGGGAATATTTATATCTTTAGCATCACATTTTCCTTCATTTCACAGAAATTAGTGACAGATAAGGTGTCATGGGGTCACACAGGTGGGCGAGAGACATACATGCACACACGCACACCTTTCCAGGCACATTTGAAACTGTCTTCGGCAGATCCTTGAGCGATTTCATAGTAATATCATATTCAGTGTTGAGAAAAGAACAGCTGCTGCTCATGAATGTGACAGCGATGAACCCACACACAATACGCAGCTTGTCTTTGTTACAAAATGCAGCTGGAGACCCCAAACCAGGGCCCCTGTAACATATTTTCGGAGATATCCTTTTATTTGTGTATTTAAACATCATGAACAATTATTTGTCAGAATTTTGAGTCCAACACAAGACTTGATGCTCCCAGCCAAGACTCAGTGTTGAATTACCAGAGCATTCATGATATCACACCACTGGAGCCACAACCCCAAGGCAATTACAGCACCTCTAAGAGCATTACTGCGCTTAATGACTATAAAATTAAACCGTTTGTAGTTTGTTTATCTATCACCAAAACATTTATCAGTGAAACTGTTTAGTCTGGAGGCCTGCAAAAATTCAGGAGATAGGTTCAGGTGAAAAATCACAAAAATGCATGTCTTTGCAGACCAAGCACGAGACTAAGATACTGAAAACAAACAAACAAAAAAAAAAAAAAAAATCAATACCTTATGAAAAACGAGGAGAACCAAAAGCACAGGCAGATACATGGAACAACTGATAATGACACAGTGAAGCTGCTCCAACCCAGTTTTGGTCCAGGAGAGGGTCTAGTAAGAGGAGCAACACAGATTGTGTCCGGCAATGCAGCTTTTATTGTCATAGTGTTAAAATGATTTACATACCAGTATGTCAATGTTAGTTAACAGATGTCAACAAGTTAAGAAACAAGGGATTAGAACGGAATGAAGGTGACAACGATGAACGCACACACAATACGCAGTTTGTCTTTGTATATATCATAGAAGAACAAAATTCTCTGGACAAAATATTAAGATATGATTAAAAGTCAAGTCAAATCATTTCAAGTGGCCATATTTCTGATAAGTTTGGATGAAGTAGTTGTTTGGGGTTTTTGAAATGAGACTCATTGACAGGAAAGTTGTCACAGGGGTGGGAGAAGGCAAAAAGCCAAAATGCAGAACTCAGTAACAAAAAGAGTCTTTTAATAATAAGCCACAGCATTTAACAGTAATACAAACATACCAAAAAAAAGCTGTGGACCAAAAACCACCAGGAAGGCAACAAAGGACTTGACAAAAACTTACTTAACAACTTAGCACGTGAAAACATGGGTGACATCAAGCAACAAACTGACAGGGGAACAAAGGAAACCGAGAGACTAAATACTAAACAGACTAACGAGGAAACGCGACACAGGTGACCAACGAGGACGGGAAGTCAATGGGGAGCAGAAACTACGAGATAAAACTTGACATAACAGGAACTCAAGGAACATGGCCTACAAAATAAAACATGACACATGACTAAGACAATGACATGCAAACAAGGAACATGTCATGGCCTTAAAATAGATACATAACATAACTGTGACAAGATTACTCCCCAGGATCTATAAGAGGGGCCTTTGGCCTCATCTTAATACGCTGAACTCTTATATTCTGGGACAGTGTGAATACGTTGTTGGCTGTCTTTATGTACAGTCACTATAGAAGTTGTACAAACTGCACAACTGATTTAACCCAACAGGCAAGAGATTGAGATTTCAGCATGTTTATCTGCACTACAGAGGAACAGCAGGTTGTACTGAGAGTATCTCTTCACCAAGACACATCTACCATATGTACAATGGGGCCATTTGAGTTGATATTGTTCAGCTGGGAAATGCCACATGCTCACTTTTTGGTGTTTGTGAACAGTTGCATTATAGTGTTGGACGTGTTCTTGTGTTGACTTGTATGGCTTTTGAAATACATTTACAGAAGATTAACAATACGAGCTCATGAGGGCCCAGCTTCCTGTAAGATTTCTTCCCTCTCTGTTGACATCCACAGGAGTTTTTCAGTTAATCTTACTTGAGTCCTGAAGTAACTGCATGAACATTCCCAGATGGCTGCCTGGTTTGCTTTGAATGTCACATTTTTGCCATTGTAATGAACCTTTGCCTTAAATCACTGAATGTTCTGAAACAGTTACTGACCTGACTAATAATAGAAGTTGAGTCTTTCCCATCATTGTGAGTCACTGTCTTTGGCTTTAGGTGGGTGATGGACACACATTAAAAGTCAACTAACTCTAACCAGTTATGGGAGGTATCTGCCTGTCTGATTTTATATACCTATTTTAATAAAATAAACAAACAGAAAACATACCCCTCAAAGTACTCCTCCTCTCTGCAGTGTGTTATTGAATTGCACATCATACAACCTGAGTGGTGTGTCATCACCAGACAGTAACAAACTCATCAGCAGCAGCAAAACAGTATGGGCATTGGCAGTATTGTCATAGAGGATAAAATAGGAGATGTTGCAAACTGAATGAATCTTTACTCCAGAGGCTCATGACGAGATGTATGTGTATGAGTTACGCTTAACGAGTGTGTGGGACAACTTAAGGAAAGTGGATGTGAGTGGTCAAGGAAGGGCCTTGAGCTCATATTCAAACTCAGGTAAGGAATTAAGCACAGCTCTTTCTACTTAATGCATATGGATATGCATTAAATATTACAACACTTCTGCTTGTTTATTATTTTTTCTACACCGTGACCTGAGCCCAATGCAGTGAGAGTCAGCTGAAGCCCTGGTTTGTGTTACCCAGTTGTTGTTACCCTGATCACATCCTGACTGATAAACATCAGCTAAATAAGATTTCCTGCATTATCATTGCTGAGCACAGATCGTGGCCAAGGCCACAGTGTGGATCATGATACTCGATCATGGATGATGAAAATGGATTGTGACCGTGATGGTGGCTTGTCATGGTGGACCGTGGATCAAGGATTGCGATGGTGGATTGTGGTGGCAGCTCACCGTTATGATTACAACTAGATTGCTTAGATATAAAATATGCCCACTCACGTATATTCCATTTATTGGCAATGCTATCAGTGCAATTGTCATTGGTGCCACCTTCACCTCTGTGACATTTGCTTTGTATAAAACAAGAGAACTACTGACACCATCTCCACTTATGGGAGAGTCTTTTTTTCATGATAAACAATATAATATAAATAATAAATCCAAATATTTTGTTGTCACAGTTTATCCTCACACAGAGGGTTAGGGGGAAACGATGTCTCATCGTGCTGTGACCATGGGCCACACAAATGAAATTTGATGGATTGAAAACTTTGCTGAGAAAAATAAATAACAAAAAAAGTGTTACGATAAGAGACGTAAATTCACATGTCTTGCATTAATATTTTATTATCAAATGGCACTGACAACCAACCCAAATAATCGGACAACAAAAACATGCTCCCTCATTCAGAGGTTCTTGCCCTTACAAACATTTGTTTTAATAAGGCCTCCCTCTGTTCTACTTAAGTTTTACTGATTTAATTTGGAAGATTGGAAAACGGGGAGGAATAAATGACAAGATCATTTCTCCAATAGAGATGTCTGACTGTGATAGAGATCTTTATCTTTGGCTGAGAAGTCCACACTATTCATTCTCTTCATCCATTTCTTATTTCCTGCACTGAAACCCTCCCATTCACTCCCGCAGCCCACAATACACACAGCGAGTCTCATCAATTCTCACTGTGCACATCTCTTATGTAAATACCCACCTACACACTCCCATCTACTACTTCTTCTATAATTTCTCCAGGCAGACATTTTTCTGGACTTTCTTCAGATCGGTATTAAATTTCAGCCGCGATAACAGACAAATCAAACAGATGCTTTCTAAAGCTGCAGTATTAGAAATGTGTGCAATCCAGTGATGCATTGTTCTAGGACAGATCAAGGTTAATCTTGTGTGGTCTCTCGGCATGAATTATAAATAGGTGCTGCAGAGTGAGTGTGTACACAACTGGAGGTGTACAGGCCTAATTGCCCATGCAGTAGAGAGGAGGGACCTGCGTTTGTTTGTCTTGTGGTCAATGTGTATTTTGACAATTGTTGTGTTAAACTGAAATGTCATTAATGATGTCAGTTAGAGTAAGACCAGATCCTAAGGAAAGTTGAACTTTTTTTTTTTTAAATGCCTTGGTTGATTTCCCAAAATTATTTAAATTAACATTTGAATTAATATGTAACATGGAAATATATAGGCCAATCAATAGTGATAGACAAGATAGACAATTGGTTTCTTTAAAAAGAAATGAATGTTTTTTATTTTTGTCTTCATGCATGAATTCAATAAATCTTTTTTTTTTTTAGAGTTGATGCCCCGAGGGAGTACATTTAATGCCATATATAGCAATTCAGTCACAATAGACAACATTATCTAGCTCTGTTTCACATCCTCCTTGATTTCAACACGACTCCCTCTTTACCCCATTAATTTGACCACAGTCTAACTGTAGAGGCCTTGTAGGTGGATGATCATATAATTGATGGAATGAATGCAAGATCTTTTATGTGGCAACAAAATGCAGAGCAAATGCATTTTCCTTGCCGAGATTAGTTTCAAATTAAACTTAAATAACATGGGTTTCAAGCAATCACACCTTTCCCAGTGGCTCCGCAGGACTCATTTCCTTTAGTAAGTTTAATTATCTTTAATGGCAAAGTCAGGCACGGCATATCTGGAGAAAAACAAGGTCCATTCCACATAAATGTATTATAGTGTCGGCCTGTGTAGGAGGTGATGCTTAAGGCAAGAAAATGCCTTGTGTCCTCTCAAGAAATGCAGAGAATGACGCTGTTATCCACTGAACAGACATAATTAACTGTCATCAACCTGTTTGATAACCGTGCACACCCCAAAGGATGGATGCGTTCTCGGAAACAAGATAAATTAAATCACCAGATGCCTGTGCGGGGGCGGAGAATTGACTGAAATGAAATACAAGATGATGCAAGGACACAAATCTGTACAAAAACGGTATTTAAATGTTTTGTATAATGGTCCCAGCAGCTGGGATTTATTGTGAGTATATTTACTTTTGGAGATTAGTAACATTAATCTCCAGTATGGCCTATCAAGCAATGCCTTGCTCGTGTGTGTGTGTGTGCGCGTGCACGCTAAGTGAGATATTCTCCTGGATATCAGGGTGGCCTTCTGTGGCCTGTGTCACATGATACACGATAATGTGCACGTGTGCGCGTGAGTGAGTGAGGTCAAATGTGGGAATGGATGACACGGGTGAGATTAACTTATTACATTTCATGCAGATCAGAGTTTTAAATTATGCAGACGTTTCTCTACACTCTCAGGGAAGACTTATTGGCTGAGCTTCACCTGAACGGGCGGAGCCACACACCCACAGCGCACGTGTATTCTGGTCGAGTAACATAACACTGTAGCGCAGTGAAAACAGAGGCAGTCGGAGAGGAGGAAACTAATACTATAAAGCCTTCTCACACTACAAAGTGACAGAAGGTAATCTAGATAATTCACCACCCCCTCCTGACCTCAGTGCAGCCATACACAGAATCAGCCATCCTACTGGACTCCTGAGCTGTGTGAACCATTTAATACTGTCATGCAGGTACCCCTGTGCTCCCATTACAATCTTTACATTACATTACACTGAACCTGCTCCCGCAGACAGATATGCAGACACTAAACTAACGGCTGCAATGTGCAAATCATTTCTGATGCTTTACTTCTGTGTTGTTGAGTTCATGTGTAGATTCCACACAAAAAAATAATGCCTACCTATCACATGTGAAGCTGTCACTTCCTCTCTCTCAGACAAACAAAGCTGCCTATCACAGTCCCATGGACAGTCCAAGCCCTGTCCATGTTAGTAGCCCATTAAAACATCCATAATGTTTAACGTCTTTATTTATTTCGCCCCTGTTACGGGGGGTAGCGGTTGTAATCTTCCTGTAGCAATTTGGACAGCACTTCAAGCAACAGTTATGTCATCAGCAGCCGTCAGAGTAAACAGACAACAAAACTATTAGTTTAACTTCAATCTATAAAGACTAATAGCTTATACTACAGATTGAAGTTAAAGGAGTAGTGGTTTTTTAGGTTTAGTTTAGGTAGGTTTTTTGAGTCCCTTTTTTTTTTTGGCAAAAAATTTCCCTGCCTCTGTTTTTTACAAGCCATTTAAAAAGCATCACACTACATTAGCAGCAGGTCTCAACACTGCAGTGGACTATTGTCAAGTAAGACTTCACATTGTTTTCAAAATCCATTTGACTCAGTGATAATATGTCACTTCACCATCTGATCTGTTTGTTTGTCTTTTAGACAATCTGTGCACAGCACTGAAAACACATTTCCACTTGTCATAGCAGCTGATCATTTTCATTATTTAGAAATAAAGCGGCTGCTAGAAACCCATGAAATGTCAGTTTGGAAGTGAACCACACACAACTTGGATAGACAACTCTGGCAGTGAGCATGACAGATAATCCAATGAGAAACAGCAGCAATGATGTTTTATGCGTCTACTCACAAAGTTTGCTATCATGTCATAGCAAGGGCAAAACTTAAAAGAGCAGACATAAAAAAGTCATGCTGGTGTGCTGCCGCCCTTCTAAGAGCTCCACATGAGCTCACTGCTGCTGTTGTTTTTGTAACAAAATGTAAGCACTGTGCTTTTATAGTCATCAGTGCGCTTCTTCATTGTTGGAATCGTTCACAAACTGAAACACGGAGCAGTCACCATACAGTCTTAACACAGTACCGGGAGTTTCCTGCAGTCTACCGAATACAGACTTCATAAAAGAGAGATCTGAGCAGACTGTCTACAGTAACACACAGGTCCACTTAAAACTTTAACAACAATATCATTAGCTTTGGCTGTGTGATATGAATTTAAGTCAAATGCAGACTTAAAATATTTAATTTTGTCTGCACCTGAGTGTCATCTGACAGTGCTTCAGAGTCAGAACACAGAACATTCGGGACCTTTTCTGGCAAGAAGACACAGACCAACAATAACATGGACAGTTTAGCTCAGTTACTGGGATAGCGAGATGCAGAAAGAGATGGACACCAACTGAACAAGATTCACCCCCATGGTGTCTGTGTCAGTCTTTCCCTAACCAAAAGTCAGTCCTGCTCTCTCTCATCAAGTTGTGATGCCTGCTTTGATATGAGCCCCCCCCCGTCAGGTGAGCATAAAGGGCACTGAGCTAATTACTTACTGAAGGTTAGCCAATTCACCTTCTCAGCCAAGTTCATACTAGCTGGAAGCTAATTTTATTAGCCTGCTCACCTGCCAAGAGAATTAACAGGCCATGAAGCAGGTCTGGAAGAAAAAAAAAACAAGCAGTGTTTAAGTCAGTTACTGCTTAGCTGACCTGCCTCTGTTGCTTTTCCTTAGACCCAATGCTGTATAAACATGGGTGATGTGACCCTTCACCAAAAAGTGAAAGTTTCAAACCAAAGGTCAATACATACATCAACATGAACCTTTGACTGATCAGCTGCAAAAATCAAGGACACCCTCCCAAGAAGTGAATAAATAAAAAATAAAATCTAAGCCCTTAGAAAAACTCAACAACCAGGGTTTTTGAAGCCAATCAAGCTGCTACATAACATCCCACACAGCTCCAAACCAACACTTTGGCACCCAAACTGTAAATGAAATTATAGTTTCTTCAATTCCCACTGAAGTCTCACTGTCTGTAACCTCAAGGAAAAAAAAAAAACTTGGCAAATACAAGTTCTACCGTTTCAAATGTGAGGAGATGTTACAGTGTTAGTCACGTGTTGTTCTCTGCAGCCTTGTTATCACTTCATCAGCTTCCAAGAATGTCTCTAATAACACTGTCGTCTATTTAAATCAGTGACAAGTCGTATCGTCATAAAGTGAAAACAGGGAAGCTTTGGAAGCTCTGCCTCAACACGTTCCAACTGAACAAAATACTGTGTATGGCTTTTAATAAAACACTCGGCTGCAGCTGCTTCACTGTTTTTGTCTTTCTTTGTAAGTGTCTTCACTGCAGGGAACCTTCATTTTCCTTTACCAGGTGTGCAGCTCTCATGAATTGTCTGCGTCTGCAAATCTGTGCCTCTGCCATCGACTCAAAAATACCACAGCAACAGCACTCATTATTTTTGTTGTTTTATTTTACAATACCCCAATCTGCTCCTGTTTAGGAAGTGTCAAGCTGTGGTGTAACGACACGCTTGGTGCACTTTTCTGTACTGTACTTTTTAAAGCCACAACCTCCCAGTTTATGCTGCTTTCTTGGTTTCAGAGATCATAGAACTTTTGAGTCTCAAGGCTCCCTTTAATGTGTCAAGAAACTAGTCCTCAGGTAAATTCACCCCGGGAACACTTGGTCTCTGCAGTCAGATGTGTCACAGAGTCTGTCAGAACAAGGATGGTGGGATTAGTGAACAGATTCTTTCTCACTCACTGGTACCATTGTTCCAGATTGCTGAACCTGACATAGGGAGGCAGCTGGTAGAAATTTAGATCTTTTGTCTCCAGGGCAAAACTGTGCAGCTCATACTTCCACTTACAGCTGCACAAGACCCATCCATGCTGCAGTAGCCTTTAGGTTCCACAACGTAGGCTCCAACATTGATAGACATAGACACCCACACAAAACTTGTCCACATTCCCATAACAGTGAGGCTGAAGAAGGTTTCTCAACAGCAGTTCAAATGTGATGTCATTTGCCATCAAATCAGAAATTAAGGGAAACACTTTTTCTATTATAACGTCAGCCAAGGAAGGTCTGTCTGTTGGTGTATGGATTGGTTGGAATGTTTTTTGTAAAAAGAGTACACAAGGACTAAGTTTGGCTGTTAAACAATATTGGAGTTTAATTTTAAGGGAATGATTCATAGCTCTTTATAAAATATTTATGCATTTTTAGGAAAGTGATTTCTATGAGAATGTGCATCTTATGAGTCAAGTCTCTATCTGGCCTTGGGGCATGGATTCTTCTGAGTGGAATTCAAATTGTATCGTGTATGTCCTGCTAATTGTAACGTTTAAACTCAAGAAATGCGTAATTTTTACTTTGCAACATCAGGTTTTCAGGCAATTTCTCTGCATGGTCAGCCCATTTAGAAAGTTGCACATGTTCCACAATTCCACACATCATATTCTGCATTAGTCATTCTTTCAAAACCTCACGTGACCTCATCGCACTGATGAGATTACCCCAGCCATGATGTGGTGCTTGAATAGATTTCTCATATTATTAGATTGAATGCTTAGTTGTTACTGCATAATTATCTTAGTACTGTGGGTTCAGGGCACACCCATGTTTGAACCCAGTTTAATCCAATTCAAAATCAAGGTTAAACTTTTGTGTTTGATTGTGTCCACAGATGCATCAGTGTCCACCACATTACATGTTTATACCATTTTATGTTGAGCTAATTAGCTGAGCCAACTCTGCAGCATGTTTTTTTTTCGTACATTATGCATTTAGCATGTAAATTCAATAGTAACTAACTACTGTATATTTCCTTTTAAAGCTGAAATATCAAATGGAAATGATCTGATGTATTTTGGTTTGTTTGTAAAATACTACAGAATGACTTCACAAGAAACACCCCTCTGAAGCAGAATACATGAGATGTGTTGTTTTGATGCGGGAAATAAGTAATTCCACAGACAAGAAACCCAACGTCCGAGAAAAGGGAGAAATAAAGAAATGTCAGAGCTCTCTGTATTATTCTTTATGACAACCAAGGCATCTCAAGGGCTCTCCTCTGTGGCGTGATGTGAGAGAAACAGGATTTTCTCACCCTCATCTCGCTCCTTGTGACTCCTTTTAAATAATTGAAAGCTGAGCAAAGCCGGCAATTCTGTCCCAGTGAATGAGAGAAAACTCTTCTGTGGGCTCCTGCAGTGAGAGTGTTGAAAAAAGCCAAAACAGCTTAGATTTGTAATATCTCTACAGCTGTGTGGCGCCGTGCCATTGTTGCATTGCTCATCCCCAGAGCTTTGCACAGAGGAAGCCTTTGCTGAGACATTCAACTGGTTCCTGACATCGGTGCTATTTTACTCCGATGGATTTGGGTCTCAGAAAAACTGGATTGATCACAGTCCCTTTTTGTGCAGTTGAGTCTCTCTGAACATTAGTCAATAGGAAGTTTGAGGTTTCAATTGGCCCTTTGATATTACCCTGCCACGTCATTATTACTTCTAAAAAACTGCTATGTCTCAGGAAATTGCAGCATTTGACAAGGTGCATTCCATACAATAATTATAATGTTCTAAAGTAAGTGATTTGAAATAAGTCTGAGAGCAGCCCGCAATCAATCAATATAGAGCCTTTTCACTGCGTGCACTTCTTGTATCGGGGCCACATTGATCGTCATGATGACAGCGGTTTTAATGCAACCTATCATTACTGTAATTAGCGCCTGAATGCGGAATTTGGAAAACATTCATTTGATGAGGCACAGCTGTGCTTTGGGAATTATTTATCTGTAGTACGCGAGGCGTCAGCCATGCCATCAACTGCTCAGTGGCTGCTGCTGACTGCAGTCTATCATGGTGAAGGTCTTGATAATATAATTGTATCGACATTTTTAAAGGGGGAATAACATGAGGAATTTTCTGAAATGAAAACTGTAAATCTATTTATCATTTCATTAAGTAACAATGAGAAAAAAAAGGATGGGTTTCAGGTTAGTACGGAGCTCCGTGTCTCAGTGTGGATCCCATTCCCCTCAGGACCAATGGACCTTCATTGAGCAGTGAGCAAAGGCCAAGGCACTCAAACATCACAAACACAGCCTCTGAGTTGATTATAGCTCCATCCTGCCCACTGTGGGGCTGCAATACACCTGGGAGCATTAGTGAAGATCTAAGTCTATCAATAACTTCAACTGAACAGTTAACAGATAAAGAGACCAAACTAATGGCGCTGAGGCCTGGGAATTAGATCGCTTTGTGGAAGGAGAACACAGATATATCTAAGGCCCACAGTTCACATCTCCATCTTAGAGCATTTACTTATCTTGAATGTATTTCATTTTTTTAATTCATTAAACTATGGTCTTCATGGTTAAGCTATAGTTGGAGGAACATAACAAAGTACATTTACTTTGTTCTTCAATACATCTGTAATACTCCATTGAACATTTTCAGCTTTGTATTATTCCTGTATTAAAATCAAACATACTCAAGGTACGGAAAATTAGGTAGCTTAACATTGCATTGGGGAATAGGTTACGCCTTGCAAATGTTACCTTTAATTTTTTAAACTTAAAATATACTGAATAATCAATATATATTAAACTGCAAAGTAGCTCAAAATATAAAATATAGACAGATAAAATCACACAGATATGACTTTACTCGTCTTCTTCTAACGTGTCTCTTCAAAGCCCTCACATTTTTCTGAGGTGGTGTACTTCATTTGAGGACTCCCCTTTAATATGAAATAACTCCTAATATTGAATTATTACATCTAGTTCATCTTTTTTTACCTTTCTCACATGCCGTATAAATCAGTGGTGGCTGCTGATGAAATGGATTGGACGCGGCAGCTTTAAGGGAACAAACAAAGTAAAGGCAGACTCATGGAAAACGAAACGACACAAAACATGCCGAACACGCAGCTGCTGCTAACCCTGCTGGCAGTGGAGTGGTAACGTTCATGCCATTTGTATTTTTCAGTCATTGTCCACAGCCCCTCTGGGATACACTTTGAGACAGAGTAAGGAATAAAATGCACCTTGTCAAATTACACCCCAACCTTTAGTCATGTCTGTCTCTCATAACAAGAGTGGGAGGAGATCAAGTTGTTAGGTCCTCCCCAATGTTGGTCTGGACCAGGCTCCTTTTTCTTTTTGAAAGAAAGCCTCGTGAAATTATGTTTTTGTAAAGAAATGACCGGTTTTGCCGCAGCTACATTTGCAGGTCAGCTTGCAGCAGATGTAAATCAATGATGGCAGATGACCCTGAGACGGTATTACGGGTCAGCCAATCTCAAATCAATACCAATTGGCTGTAAATACAAGTGGGAGGGTCCGAGGTGCAGAGAGCTACATCCTGTGGTAAATCAGCAAGAAATAAAGAGCAGCCTCAGGTCCTGTGGTCAAAGTAAGAGTGAAGGATTTACTGCTTATTTGGTTGGAGCCCGACACCAGGACATATATATATTTAGACAGAAATTCACCAAATACAATTTATTGCTCACAGGACTACAGAGTACGTGGTAGACCAGTAAAATATTAATTTATCACAAAATTATGTCTAAAATGTTTATACTTTTCCTCCACATGATGTTGGCAGGGGTGGCACCCCGTGTAAACAAATAGTCATATAAGTTATAGCTATACCCCATAATTAAATGCATGCAATATAAGAGTGATCGCCATCAAATCAACTTGATCGTCTGTTTCAGGATCACATTTAATGAGAGCAAAGCCAAACAAAGTCAGACGTCCCAACATTACAAAACTCTATTCTTCCTTTATGCTCCTCATGAACGTGCTGATGAACCTTAAACATCCCTGATATAACCCGTAGGCCCTCTGGAAAACTCACAAGGCCGACCAAAACACAATATCAGAAGGCAGATGGAGTAAATATTGAAAAATGAATTCTGCACTCACCTGCAGATATCTTGGAACAATGCTGACAAATGAAGGCAGCAGCCCGCTGTGCGGTTTTCATCAGATCACGTCGTCTATCTTGCAATGGCACCTGCCGCTGCTGCTCCATCAAATTTCAGCAGCCCGTTGTCCTTGAGGCGAGCAGGCAGAAGCCAAATTATTTGCAGACTGGTTAGTCACTTCAAGGTGAAACAACAACTGAGCTCTCAATTACTTCACAGTGGCATATTGAGGCCTGACGTGAGGGAATTGGAAATAGAGCAGAATTCTAGGATGGATCAGCCCCTTGCCTCCTCACCTATTCACCTTGATAATCATTTCCCAGATCACCTTGATGATGCATCTGCCTGCAAACAATCTGTTTTTTCTGGGTTTAGAAGAGATGTGCCCCAGTGGTGATGCCATTTTAGCAGCCTGCCAAAAAGATGGTTTTAATGGCAGACAGATGCAGTCTTTTGGCTGTCGCATTTTTGGAATTGGGAACTCATAACTCTTTCATGGGGTTGTTAAATAAATAAGGAGGGTAGATTGAGTCGCCTACAGAGACATGAGCTGTGGCATATGGCCCAGGCAAAAATGGGCCTCAACAGATCGCCTTTTTGGACGCCATGCTGGTGCATGTTCATCAGCCACGAGCCAGTCTATAGTAAAACAATAGCAAAGCAGTTAAAGACAAGTAATGGAGGGAAGTCAGGTGGCTTTTTATTTATTTATTTTTTTCTAGCAGCTCGGGGAAGTGTTTATTGACTATGCAGAACTGTCTGCTCAACATCAAAGCAAAAGCTAAGTCTCCTCATGGACCAAAAATAAACCTGTGAACCCAGAAGGATCAAAGTTTCACCTACAACTGAACTGAAAACATTAAATATGAATATTCTGAATATCATGTCATAAATAGAAGTACACCACCCAACACACCTTTCACTGTATCTAATGGAAATCAAGACAACATCCTCCCTTTTTTTTCTTGGAAAGAAAAAGAAGCATATTTTCTTTTTCACTAATGAGACATGACAGCAGGGTGTTATTCTCACCTTCATGCAAAAATAGGAAGCATGGACACAAAATGAGGAAAAAGGCAAATCCAGCAAAAAGGACAAAATCAAAAACAGGAGGAATGACAAGACCTGGCTTGATGTATGGAAATCAGACATGGTGCAGTGTATCTCATGAGAGGACAAGACACACTGCACAGGACAAAAGGAGACAAGACTCCCAATTAATGGGGAACAGGTGGCAACAATCAGGTCAATCTGGGAAAAGAAAGGAAGTAATAGAGACAAACAGCAACACAAAAATGTTTTTTCAAACTAAAACACGAAACACAAGACAAAACAGAACTTGATTATCACTTATGATAACAGGCAAGGCCACATATACGAAAGTGTTTTGAAATACACAGTTTAATTTCCAGTGTGTTGCATGCAGTGCATGATATTAATGTCTTTTACTATTTATGATATTACTTATGTTTACATGTTGCCTTTTAGTCTTAGATCCTTTGCTGCATTTAGTTTTAAATATAATTGCACTGATTAGCTTCTTTTATAGAAATCAATTATTATTTTATTATTGTTATTATTCCATCTACTTTTTCTACTTTTTTGTGTATTATACAGTGCCAGTATGCACTGCTCTGGTTAGGGCCCCATAGGAAACAGAAGGTCACTTCCAGCCCAGTATCACCCAGTAAATGCAGTTGAGGATGTGAAGGACAGAGCCATATGGAATCAGCGGAGCGCTGTCGGTGCTAACAGTGAAATGAAGTGGGCTCGCTGCCGTCTGGCTTATCCAGTAGCCGGGTAACTTTATCACTCAGTGCATGGGAATCGGTAACAGAATCAACTGTCATGTCCTTTTTCCCCCCAACAGTCCTGAGAAGAGAAATTCAGTCAACAGTCTCCAGTACCTGACACATTGCTTCTCGCTCATGAACAAACACGTCTGCTCCTTTCATTTTTTTTTCTTTCAGTGATACAAGATGAGATGTTCCTACTTTGCTTTGCATCCTCTCTCTTTACTCAGCCATGGGATTTGTGTTGCATGTTGAGGTGTGTGGACACCAAAGGAATTTCTTAATCTTAATTCGACAAGATACAAAATCATGTGGAACAGTGCCGGATTTGAGGTCATGTATGGTTTGCATGTTTGTACCGTATACTGGTGTTGAGTTTTGTGAAGGTGAAAGCAGATGTCAAGTGTCCAACTGTTGTAATGAGGCATGTCAGAATTAACAACCTACTATGTCGTATATGCCAAGGCAATTTCCCTTTTTTGCTGTGAAGTTGAGTTGTAATGTAAATGCAAACGAAAACACAAGAGTATTGAGGGTTAGGTTTTGGATAGTTTGTACATAATGTACCCTGTGTATTCAGTACTGACCGACCATGAATAGTCAGTCTGAGCACATCTGACGCATGCAAATCTATTTGCTTAATCCTCCACTCATCCCTCTGTTTTTTTTTCCCCTTCATGAAGTACTCAGCCTGAGATGACTGTAAAAGCAAAGGATGCTATCTGCACAGATAGATCACACAGTCTCGGTGGCTGACGTGTACAAATATACTGCGCTTTGTAAAATGAGAAGAAACTACTGGCAGACATAGATCTAAATGTAAAACCATCATTCAAACAAACTAGTGTGATACACTCTGTGATCGGCACATACCCCAGCCAATCAGAGAGTAATAATGTAAGCCATCCACAGAGAACAGTCAAATGATAAAAATAAGCGGCCATGTGTGACTGTCGGGGGAATTGATGCTTTCAGATGCCGGAGTTAACGCTGTTTTGTTGGAAATTGTTTGCTGCTACAGCCTGTTTTGCCTTAATGATGCGTGAAAATGACTATCTGCAGCAGATGAAGTTTTACAACAGCGAAGCAATAAACTCTCAACAACCACACCACTCCAAGCTAAGCATGAGGAGTTCTAGGTCTCTAAACTGAACTCATCCCATCTCATCTCCACACTGGTCTGATATCAGTCATTTCACTATTTAAAAGAGCATTAAAGCTGGTGCATCACATTTTACCTTGCACAAGGGTTTGTGAGTTGGGGTTTCTAATTGGAAATGGCTTCATGTCCTATGCTTGTCATTTTATCTTATGAAGATAATCAGATCAAATATTCATGGTCGTGCCATAACTGGTCTTAATCCATATGTGCTGGTGGCTCTTTCCAGTGCACCTCTGGACCAATTAATGGACTGTAATTGTCATATTTTATGGCTGAGCCAATTTATTATTTAAGTATAATTTCACATATATTGCCAAGAACTCTGCAAGTCGGGATTTATTTTGACTAGTATGGTCAATGGTATGGTCTTTAAGAAGTCCCTCCACGATATATACATATTTCTCTGTGGCAGTGGTGGGAGGTGATCAAATGAAGTCAAGATAGGGAATAAACATGAATTGTTCTTAACATGTATGAAGAGAGTTAATAAAATCTTTACTAGCTACAGCTCCTGAGCAGATTGCAGTGTGTTGTCTTCATATGCTTTACTGTGCTACAGTTATTCTCTTAGGAATATTTGTTATGACTAAACATATTTTACTGCATATCATTTCAAAACTGTAAGGGGAAGTTGCTGCTTTATGCTTTTTGATGCTAATTAAAGTGATAAGCACTGTCTAATTCATCTATCCTATATATCAGACAGTTTTAATTGCATGCTATGGCATTTCAAATACATTAAAAAATACATGTGATTTATGATCTACTGGTGCTTATTCCATCAGTCAAGTCCTGGAAATATGACATGTTTAGAAGAATCAGCATATAGAAGGCATAATATAGAAACACACTATGCCTCATGGACCTAAACAAGGGTTTAACTCTGAGTCTGATATGGATATGAGAGCCAACCTGCCCAGAGTAGGGAGTTTACATCTACACATAAATCTCAAATGATTTCCTTTTTATTTTAGGAATCCCAAGCATCTGTCGTTTGACAGAGGCACCGCCAAAAGCAAATTCACACTTTTGTTTGCTCACATTCAGTGTTTCCCAAATGTTGTGAAGCACATGGATTCGGATGAGTGCGAGGGACACCCAGAGGTGTGCCTGTGTTTTCATGCTCAGTTGAGGAAAGGCGACTTGTCGCACGGTGTCAGAATCCATCAGTCTGTTGCTGACCTAGAATTTTTAAGCACAGATCTAATATCTGAGGAATGAAAACAATGGATGTCTCCATTACTCCCTGAGGCTGTGAGGCCTCAAGAATAGCTTCTCTCTGCTTCTATTCTGCCTGTCTTATTTCAAGTCAGAAGATAAATGAGCATGCTTTGATACAGCTTGAGGGGGGAAAAGAACAGCATAAGTCCCTGTAGAGTCCCAACCAAGGCAGCCAAGATGTGAAATAAAAGGGAAAGGGACAGAGTTCCAAATTTAATGCAGAGCGGCACCGTGTTTTATAAAACTAGGCTGTCCCAGTCATATCCCTGGTCATTTCCCGTAACCTTCAAAGTGTAACCTAATTTTCAAATGTTTTGCTTGGAGACAAAATAAAAACAGCAATGCTGCTCCTAATGTTTGTTTCATTTTGAACTTATTTGACTAATTACCAGTTTAGTCTCTTTAAGATAACAAGTGTGCAGCATAAATTAGTAATATTCCTTTTACATATCATCATGTCTGTGATCCTTCACTAATGGTGGCTAATTAATGTTTAGAGGCCAGGCGAGTAGAGGAATGAACTTCCAATTCCCCTGTAAACAAGCAATTACCGCTGAAACACATGATGTAAATTACCTTGCATATTGCATCATCATTTAATGAGATATTCAATCAAATGGATCAAAGATTAAATTTCTCATTTGGTCACTGACACGTGAAAATTACACCCAAACGTTCAGTCACATTTTTAACCTGTGCTTGGTTGGTGTGTGCTAAATTTCTCCTTGAACAATCTGGTGAAAGGTGGAATGAGGAAGCAAGTAATGAAGTCACAGTTTTTAGTGACAAGAAGACATTTCACATCAGTGTCATCCAACATCATAGAGAGACTGCTGCCAATACTAAAATTCAGTTATCTACTAACCACCTCATTAAAATCAAGATAGGACCATAAAGTGTTTAAAAAAGTCCATAGATTGTTTAATACAACATACCATATTCTCAACAATTCAACATCAACAAAATTTTGTTAATTAAAAAAAAAAAAATCTGCATATTACCTTTATTGCACAGAACAATTTAAATGTATTTTCCATAGATTTCTTTTTTAGTATCTTTTTTTTTGTAAAAAGTTGGCTCCGACTACATGGTCAATATAGTCCTGCGTCAAAATTAAAAAAAACAAACAAACAAAAAAAAAAGAATAACTGAAAGAAAAACACAGAATCCTGGGATCACGCGGGGGCCATAAAAGGCTAGGTACAGTAGCCACACTTTGAACGAAGAGAGCATTCATTATCAGCAAGAGGGAGAACCATGAGCCATATCCAGTGTTTTTTTTTTTTTCCTTTATGCAAAACGGATTACACCAAAGCTGCTTCAGATTGCTCCTCGGGTGAAAACATCTGTGTCCATCCAGCCATCTGCACATCAGTCCATCCTTCCAGGCCACGACTGTGTCATTGTCTGTAATGTCATCCATTGTAAATTACTTAGCCTTTATCCTCACACAGGTTTGCAAAGTCCAGCAGTCCACAGTGTGTGTAAAGGTAAGGCAGTAACATCAGGTTTCATTTGCAGGACCAACCGGGAGCACGATATGCGGCAGTTCTTCTTCCCCTGACGACAATACACATTTCATGGGGAATAGCAAACCTGTAAATGATCCTGGTGGGTAATATTTCCATGGCTTTGATGAGGGGGTGGGGGCACATTAGTAAATCACTGATTTCATCAAACAAACAAGAAAAATAACCCACAATGAAAGAAATATTCTACAGTTTGAGGAGCACATTGTGTCGAATAACGTGAGAACCCCAACTTTTATTCCTCACAATCATGTTCAGCATAAAATAATGCTATTACATAATAGCTTTTTTTTAAACGCAATTTCCAAGGTCAGGGATAAGCTTTTATTGTGTCAGCGTACCAACGTCAACCATACTGTGCGATGGCTGAACTGTATGACAGATGTTGCATCTATTCTTGTTACAAAGCATCGTATCTACAACATATCACAATCCTTTCTGTATCATGCTCTCAATCTATGAGTTGTGCACTGTCCAGGTTGTATCTGTAAGTTGGAGAATGATTGACACTCATCAGATACAGGGCTTCGAAGGCTCTATGATAGGATATCCTCAACGTTAAATTCCTACATGAAGAGACACGTTTAACAACTGGATTCTCCTCTACTTGCCCTAACTAAAACCTGTCACATTTACCTTTCTGAAAATGTAATTATTCTTACATATTTTTTGATTTCTCTAGTAAAGTATGGAGGATTGGTATTGACAGCAAACGGTGAATTGATGCATCCCGATATCACTGAATCGAAACATTTTCAGAGCACTTCTTTTTGTACATCTTTCAGTTCTTCAGGTCACATGATGTGTCAGAAGCATCATGCAAGCTCATTTGGAGAGGTGGGGGTGGGGGGCACAATTAAAGCACAACTATGGACATTCAAATAAAATAAATCAAATACAAGAACTCTTTCATCCTCTTATTGGATAAATATTTATGTGAATATGAACTACTTGGATTTAGATTACCATGCCAATTTTTCCAGCTATCTTGTTTAATTTTAATTAAAAGATATACTTTGATACTAGCTTCTACAGTCCACTTCTCACACTTCCTCTAGTGTGTACCTATAGACTGAGGACAATGCTAAATTCTTGACTTTTTCTGAAGAATGACAGGATTTTCCTCCATCCTGACCTTGATTTACCACATGGTGTGTTTTGCTAATGGTGGCAACAGGCTTCCCAATGCTTTGTTTCACAAGTCATGACTTGCTAAGTAGGCCAGAGGGCTGAGAGACGGCTATTAACTATTTTGCAAAGCAAACAATGCAAGACTTCTCAAATGCAATCGAGTGTGAATAACTAATTGTATTGTGTATGCAAATTTAATACATTGATTTATGCTTAACTAAGCACAAAATAGTGTTCCCAAACACTGTTATGCAACACAGCATTGTGTGTAAGCAGGAAGAACGCAACATAGAGTGTGGGACTTTTTGAGGTATAATCTATATTTCTTTTTGCTATATTTAAAAAAAATGAAAAACAGCAATAAAATAAAAAAATAAAAAAATCAAGATATAAAACATTTAGTCAAGTATGCCCCCCCAAATTTAAAAGAGCCTGATACATGTGACAAGTGTAAAAATCTTTTCCAGTTCCATCCACTGTTGTTATTCATTAACAAGATGGTTACAGTTACATTGTGACAGTTTCCCATAATTATTATTGTGTCATTCTAACTCCTGTATTTCTACAAATTGCTGGGGAATATATCAGGTTTATCAGGTACTTCGACAAAGATATACATTTGCTGGATCACAGAACAATCATCACCGCAAGAAAGAAATCATTTGTTTCACATAGCATTCACAGTTGGAACACTAATGTATTGTAATGATGAAATGCATCCAAGTTGTATAAATGTGCTCATCAACCCATAAAAATCTCTTTCATGACTTGACATCTAATCTTTGAAACAAAAGAACTAACTCGAAATTAAAAATACAGACAAAAACAGTGATGGCCAAAATATGATCTACCCCTTGCATTCAGGCTGTTTGAAGTCTTTTTCTTTTCTGATATTTTTTCCCAGTAAAAATCCACAGAAATATGAACCGCGTTTGACAAATCTGCCTTTCAATCAGTAGACCCACGGGCCATGAAGAATCCACCAATGCCCTGTAGCACTGGTGAGCTTTTATTCCCTCTCACTTGTGAAAGTCCAGAACCGACCACCTCTGTTGTCCTTCAGTTAGGAAAAAACATATTACTCTGAATCGACAGACCAGGATCCACAGGTTTGCAAGAGAGGAAACAAAATGTCTTCTGTTCCATTTGTCTTATCATTAAGTTCAAATGAGTGAGTTCCACACCTCCGTTAAATCATTTTCATGTTGAACTTGCGGGGAGCATCCACTGTGCTGCTGCTCATGCCAGCGTCTGATTTCCGTGGCACGTACTCAATCTCAATATTGTGTTTAGTGTTGCCTTTTCCTCTGCTCCAAAGAAAGAGCAGCACCAGGCAAAACAAGACAACTCCAAGAAAAGAGATGAAGCCCATTGTGGTTGCAATGATCAACGTCTTTATATCAAATGGGAATGGGACATTGGCTCTTGTGCCATTAGCACCTGTTTCTGTGGGCTGGTTGGAGATGAAGGCAAACGTCTTATTGGGCTGGTGTGGCCAGTCAGGCGAGTAGCTATGAATATGCAGGTGGGACAGGGCTGTGTCGTTTCCGCCTGCGTTGCTAGCTATGCACACATATGTACCATTGTCTTGAATCTGGGCATAGCGCACCTCAAGGGTCCCATCTGGCAGCACAGAGAGCCTTCCAATAGTCTTGGTGGTGATGAACTTTTTCTGTGGAGATAGCCACATGATCACTGGAGCGGGATCTCCATCTGCTTGACAAGCAAAATGAACAATGGCTCCCTCGTCAACAAATTTCTGCTGGGGCTTGCGATCTCTAATCCTCGATTTGCGACATGTGAAGTAGTTCGGCTGCAGAACATCTGGGAAGTCTTTGAATTCTTTGCCTTGGACAAACTCAGGAGAGGCACAGGTAGGCTGTTGCTTGTTGAAGTTCAGTCTCCAGCGTCGTCTAAAAACCCATAACAGTCGGCAGTCACAGGCCAGTGGATTGTCATACAAGGCAAGCGTCTCCAGGTTGCCAACTGAATGAAAAGCAGACTCCTCCAAGGTGCTAAGAGAGTTTCCGGACACATTTAGAATCTTTAGGTAGTTCAGACCACGGAAAGAGTAGGGCTCAATCATTGCCAGTCTGCCTCCCACCAGGTGGAACTCCTGCAGACGCAGAAGATCATGAAGCTTATTCCCCTCAATGGTATGGATGGGGTTGTAGGAAAGATTAAGAAAGCGCAAATAAACCAGGTGCCTCAGGGCCACATAAGGAATTGTGGTCAGGTTGGCATTTGCAATAGTCAGGGAAGTGAGATTTAATCCATGCAAGCAGTTGGGGGTCATGGTATCCAAATATGGCCAGTTGGCTATTTCTAGCACTTTCAGCCGATAGAGCCTTTTAAAGGAGTAATCCCGTATCACATTGATATTGAGGTGGCGCAGCTTGAGAGTGATCAAACTATGGAGGTGAGTAAATGCCTCTGTGGGCACAGAGGACAAGTTGCACTTCTCAAGACTCAAGTGCTCAAGGCTACTTAGACCATGAAAAGCCCGGTGGGAGATGAAAACCAGATCGTTATCGCCAACCTCTAAAGATCGAAGGTTGTACAAATCCTGGAACATATAGTCCAACAGGATGACGATTTTGTTCTCACTTATGTCCAGCTGTGTGAGATTGCTTAGGCCTGTGAACACACCGAGCTGGATCAGCTTAAGCTTGTTGCTACGCAGCCCCAGTGTCCGCAAGCCGTAAAGGTTGTTGAACGCTCCTGGTTCAATCGTCGAAATCGTGTTTTCACTGAGCTCCAGGTGTTCGAGGTTGGCAAAGTTGACAAACTCATCTGGGTTGATGGTTCTAATGCGGTTCTTGCTGAGATCCAGCAGTCTTGTTTCTGCAGGAATGCCCTCAGGAACTGTCATGAGCTTCTTGCGGTGGCACATCACAGAGCGCTCTTGAACATTGCACTCACAGCGGGATGGACAGCCTGTGGTGGAGCTTGACAGCACTGTGCCCAGCATCAGGATCAGAATGGGCTGCCAGCAAGCCACCAGGTAGCTGTGCCCAGTTGCTTCCCTGGCCATCTTATCGGTTACCTGGGGAGACACAAACACAAAGTAAAACTTTTAGAAGATTAAATCTCAAAATGGTCACACTGAAGATTTGTACTACCCACTCCAAAAGTCTGTTATGATTTTTTCTTTCAGGAAAGGAGATAATTCACTGCAGATTGCAAAATATTCTAAAGCATCAGCTCAAATGTGGACAATAGAAGGATATTCAAATGAGATATCGTGGCCTTCAGATCACTGAGCTATTGGCTGATATTCAAATCAGCAATTTTGTCCTAAATTCAGCATTTTCTCATCACGTGTAGAGGGCCTGATGGGCAGCAGTATGAATTGACAACCATGTGAACTCACAATTTCCTTTGGCCATTGTGTCTTTTTTCTGCAAGTTGCTTCAGCAATAACACGCACTGAAAAGATGGCATTCTCATGTGACACAGTTCCTGACAGAACAGAGAATAGGATTCCTGCTGCAAAATTTATACCACAGACACAAGCTGAATGGGGCTGGGTGGCCACAAGGAATAAGGTATGTGTTTGCATAATTGAGAGTGCTGACAGGTCTGAATTCTGCATTGTTCACTCTGTGCACAAAGCTTCAAAAAGGACTTCCACCCCAAGTTGCTGCCGTGGATGTTCAGCTATCAGCCATATTTATGATGCAGAGGAGGAGGTAATGAACCTAGCTAGAAAATCACAGGCCAAATGCTTCAAGTAAATTACATATATCTGGTACGACACCCTCATTTTGTCTGCTGTGGAATGCTGAACACCATTTTCAGAGCCCACCTTGCAGACGATCAATCAGTCAATGCTATCACCCTGATATGAAGTGAAGGGGCACAGCTTCAAGTGGAATTAACAGCATTTCTCAGATAGTAATCCAATTCATGCTGTGACACAGGCACATCTGCTGAGAACATCTGTGGCTTACTCTGTCTTTTTTCGCCCATGTCCCTTCCTTTGTGCCTCCAGTCTGAATTTTGTGTGCGGGCAAGAAAAACAGTGGGGGGGTGGGGGGGGGGGGGGGGAGCAGCAGGGGGGGGGGGGGGGGGGGGGGGGAGCAGCAGTAGCAGGAGGATGCAATCAAAGACGGATGGTGGCAAGCATGATGTATGTGCTCTGGCTGATGCTTGGCTCATGCAATCTTTTATGATAAAAAATAGACCACACACCACCAGGGAATAGGATACAGGGGGATACATACAGGCTTTAAGAGCGAGAAAACAAAGCCTATTTAATATCAAATACCATCTGTTAGTGTGCCTCCTCCCAAACAGTGCAATTAAGAGCTGAGTCGATCAAAACAGGGATCCCAGATTTATGCTACAAAGTATTGTAGAAAAAGAACATGTGGAGTTAACATTCTTAAAGGTATGATTTCAAATCATTGATCCTAAATATCATTAGAATGAGCTGCCTAAAGGTGGAATGTTTTAGGTTTTCAGGAAGCAGTGCTTTTCAGTTTTGACTGCTGGCCAAACAGCCAACTCTTCCTCTCCAGCTACTGAAGTAGCAGTAGAAGTAGTAGTAGAAGTTGTATTTATTCAATCCATTTACTTAGATAACAAACATGTGTTTTCCATTGACTAACCATTGAATAATACCTAATTTATAGCAGTAGTATAGAGGGGTGATAAAAAATAAAAAATAAAAAAAAAATAAAAAATTGCTATCATTATGGCACAGCTTGATAGATTGAAGGTCTTATAAATAAATCAAATAATTAATAAAACATTAATAAACTATTTATAAATTTGAGTGAAAACATTTTTCTGCACATTTTGAATTTGGCAGGAAAAGTCATTAAAATATTCAACAATTAAGAACTTGCCTGAGCTTTGGGCTTTTAAAGGCGAAATGTTTGTGCTGTGTGGGACGATGTGTCTACGGGAGGGTACTTTTCCTCACTGCCTGGTTACTATGTGTTCTCCTGGAAAGCCCGGAGGAAGTATTTAATTAGCAAAGGACGTTATTTCCACTGAAGCAAATAGGGGTTGGATTCTTATTTACAGACACGATGGCGTGCAAGAAAGAAATCCCTCACATCTAATTCAGACTCAATTTAAGACATGTCTCTTGAGAGCCCATGTCTCTGTGTGATGGCTGTTGTCATACTACACTGCATTTTGCCTCTGGTATGGAGCTTCATATCTTGCTTTAATTTTTTTCTTTGAGGTTAGTGGTTCTTCCTGATTCGCATCAGGATTTTTAAGGATATCGCTCCTCTTTGTGCATCAGCTCATTGCGCACGGCAGATAACTGAGACTGAAGGGAAGGAGGAGCAATCTGCCATACTATGATTGACAGTTGATTAACGGGTGACATGTCACTGCCATTGTGTTCACAACTAATAACCCCCACCACCCTGGACCAATAGGCAGCTGGACATCATCATAGATGGACTCATCTAAAAAGGAGGCTTTATGAGTGAGATTAACTTCACTCAATTTCATTTTATTCCCTTTAAGGTCAGAGTTCAGATTGAAGAGTGAATTGATGACAACATCTGTAATCAAGGGAAACCAAGTGATCTCAAAACAGGCAGAGATGATGGTGTGTCGGAGATCAGAGACCTGCGCTGCAGCCTGCTGTGCTCGTTGTTGCCTCCAGCTACACTTTATCATTCTTATTCCGTAACCCACATTGCTCAAGCAGGCACTGAGCGCTGTATGTGGGGCTTCGTGTGGCACACTAAGACACCTGAGAGGGGGTGGCCATATCAGGGCTCTATCACATCTGTCCCTGTCTCTCATGTGGCTAATCACATATCGGATGTCAGTCTATGAGATGTTATTTTCCAACTTTATTAACAGTGACACTGAAACCCAATCAGGAAAACAATCAAATCCTAATCCCTTGTTGGAGAAGCTCCATAACTGCAGCAGGCGAGATACAAATGCTACACGTCATCAAACTATTTTACGGAGCTGTATTAAATAGAGATATTTTTTTCCGAAGTTTGCACCCCTAAATTGTGTTCCCATGCTTTGCTCATGGCAGAGCAGCTCAGACATGTATTACACATGACTTAGGCAGCAAATATGCAGAGAGATGAGCCAAGACAGGGACACATTAAGATGAAGGATGCCATCCATGGGTAAACATTCACAGCTCTGTTTTGTTAATGATCTGGTGTTATCGGTCCCTCACAGGCATGCAGTCTGAATGCCGTTCCTCATTCCAATCAGTGCTCCAGTGAGCTCCCAGAGAATTACATTAATTGAGGTGAAATGAGAGGGGGCGTGCTTCTGAAAGGAATAAATGCGGTTGAGGCTAAGTAAGACAACGGTGCTCAATAAATGAGGACACGCTGGTCCAAGACCAGTAATGACTAGATTGGTGAATGGTGAGATTAACGCCTTTATGATAGGATCCAATGGGATCCCGGGCATGTTGCTTCCCTCAAGCAAATGGATCGTAAAGATTTTTACTTTTCCTTTGCTCAGAATAACAAAGTGAGTCTCAGCTCCTGCTCAACTTTTGTCATCAAATCAAGTTAATTGGACCGTATTAATTGCATTTTATTCTTCTTCTCAGGATGTTTATTTTCTAGAAAAGATCACAATTTGTTGGATTAGCCTTCTTCCAGACATTTGTTGCCCCATTAAACAGGTTGAATGCACCAACTTGTAAGTTATTGATTGCCCTGTGTAGCTTTCACATACAATACACTATTGCTCCCCTAATTCTCCCTCCGTGCATCTGAATGAGTCTGTCCATCATCATTAAGTTCTCGACAGAGAACACACTATACATAGGTGAGGTGGGGTGGGGGGGGCATTGTTAAGACTTAACCATCGCCCAGTGCTTTAGTTTACCTGTCACGAGCCATCACTCCTGAGCCTTGTTAAATACCATGGTTAAACACCTGTAAGCTTCTGGGAAATCCTTGAGTTGATGCTGACGTTATCTGAAGCACAAAGTGTTAAAATCCTTTAATGCCCATTCCTCTGTAAAACTGCTTAGTCAGCTGCTATGCTAATCCTAAATGGACAGACCCAGCTGCAGGAATTTATTTACTGTCCTATAAACAAGACTTGATAGTTTATCTGAGAAGAAGCAGGCAATTAAGCAATTCACATGTAAGCAGAGCTCCCTGACTCCAGTTTAATCTTTCAGCAGATATAACACCTTTGTGAGAAGCAGGGTTCGTCCTTAATGGTATTAATTTTCTATAATTTGAAAATGAATTAGTTCAAATTTGTCTAAGATAATATTGGATAAACTGCTTCTTAAGATGCTTACTGATTCTGCTTTCTCTTATAAGTAGCAGCTTTGATTTATTACACAAATTATGTGCAGTCTTCGACAGCCATACTTTGCCAAAATCCATCTTAACCAGGCGAGTCTGACCTTTAGCTCCCCAAGAAAGCTCATTTTCACACTGCTTTGGGGTCGCCGCGCTGAATTTTAAGAGTGAGGTTACCTTTGTGTCATTGAGAAGCTAAGCTGCCTGTCGGGATTGCTGGCCGCGGCCGGGCCTGTGAAATGGCGGGGCTTAAATGTAAGCCAACGCCCGACAGATGGGCGGCAAAGCCCTAATCCAGGCGAAGAAGCTGGTTGGTGCAACAAGGTGCAGAATTCCAACAGTGGCCAGCTGTTGTCACGAGGAAACTCTGCCACGAATTCTGTCAACATGTCCCTCCTGAACTTCACCTGCAGGAGGGGTCATTTAGTGTCTCTTTGCAGGTGCTCAGCTTACTGATGTCGCACGGCTACAAACATATTTCATTAGAATTACAATACCCCATTTGGGGGGACTAGCACAGCTTCACACACACACACACACACACACACACACACACACACACACACAGGGAAAGTGAAAAGAGGAACCTATAATAGTAGGTTATCAATGTAATAAATGGGGTAAAGAAAAATATTCCCATTCTTATTCTTATTTTCCTCTGATGTTCTCAGGTCGCTCTTTCAAAAAACAGGGTTATAATCATGTAATCACAAACTATAGCCTTAAAAAAATAACCTCCCACTATGGATATAGGAAATACTTTGTTAGCTTTAGCCAGAGTTGTGTAACCTGAGTTGATTGTATTTATCTGCACATAGGTAGTAAAATACCTGGCTTTTAAGAGTAAATTAAGAGTTCATGCAAGAGATGTGAGACTCCTACTGTTGGCTGAGAAGCCCTTCGACCTCTAGGGTCTATTGACTCTACACTGTGACCTTATTGACTTGTGTGGGCAAAAACAGTCAATAAACGTTATTAATGTTGCTTCAACAAGGTCACTTTAAGCTACCTTTCATTATTCCCATCCAGGTCCCAGGTCGGTACCATAGATTTGTTTCTGTGTGAGGGAGGGAGTGTGCCTCCCTGTGTGAGGTTCCATCATTATTAAGCTCATTAGCCCCCGTCTCCCCAGCTCTGTTCAGAAAATCACCATTCATCTTTTTGCTCCTGAGGAGATGTGTTTTCAAAGAGGAGTGGCCTCCAGAATTTCTTATATAGGGTTCTTACCTGACTTTCACTCTTATTATCCTAGTCAAGTTTTTTTTTATTTCAAAACTCAGTAAAATGAACCACGGTTTACAGATTAGTTGTGATATAATACTTTATAATACTGATAGTATCCTGATGCCAATATTGCAATTAAAACAATGCTGACATATTGATGTCTAGTCATTCTCATCACTGAGAATCAGACTTTAAAGATTCCCCCTCCCAAAAATGACAGTGAGGCAGTGAGGCCTTCACTTGTTATTAAAAAAAAAACAAAAAAAAACAACAGTTTCTACAATTTTGATAAAACATTGTTCTTTATTAAATATGACCTAAATCCTACACACAGAACCTTTACAGTTTCAACCAATTACTCCAAACACACAGTGCTGGAAGTGAAGGGAAAAGTCCGACATATTTATTTTAACAGCCCAACTGAAGTGTTTGGGCACAAAGTGAGTAAACAGAACAGCTACACTGGGAAAAGGTTGAGCTCCCCCAGAGAGAGGTGCTGGGATGGCAGTTTCCTTTTTTCCCCTTAAGGCTGAGAGGAAATGCTTCTCTGGCAAAACACACACACACGCTGAGAGTCAGTGCTGTTCTAAAATCGTTGTTTGTCTGTGTGTTTCTTTGTCCCGTAATACCTTGCCCCTTACTCTGAGACTTGATCTTTAGTTTGGGGACCACTTGCTGATGGAGCCTTCAAGACTGGAGGCGATTATGTCACAGGCCACACGCATCTGCACACTGCAGGAGATGCCAACCTCCAGTGCACCGCAGCGCAACTGGCTGAGGCACCGGTAAGACGCAGCAAGAGCAAATGTAGGACAGACAACAATCGATGAAGGTCACACAAGGTTTTTCTCTAATACTTGGATACTAAGCTCGGATTCATGTGCTGCTGTAATTAAATATGCGTGGGATGATCCTGGCCTGTTCTACTTTGCTTAGTTTGAAAGATAGCAGGGCCAGTACTAACAAGGCCCCAGGAGGTGCTTTTAGAAAGTCTGTTCCAAGCAATGGGCCAATTGAGAACTGTCCTTTCTTCAGTCAATGGTTCCTTCCATTCCATTTTATTAACGTTTGAGTTTATAATCCTTGTTTTACCAAGCACACACACAAGTGGTTTAAAATATGCAACAGCCTTTGAAGCTATGCATCACTGATTCAACTTTATGAAGACAACTATCACATATTAGCTTGTTCCAGACTAGACTAAAGAAGAAACTTAGGACACATGCTATTAAAATATCTACAAGAATCCACCCTCTCTGGCATAAAGTTGCACAGGCTTGTGATTATAAAGAAGAAACACTGACGTCTCAACATTATTATTGTAATAGTAAAATGAAACTTTAATAAAAACAACAACCTCTTTTATTTTTGAAACTACCATCTACGATGGAGAACAAAATGAGCACAATGTTTCCCATGAATGAGAAATGGTAGAGAACATATAGATAAACAAACAAAGTGCCTGTCAGTGCAGCCAAACTAATTTAAATTAATTCATGGCTTTAGTGGAATTAATAATTCATGAGGGACGAGTTAATATTCTGCAGCAAATTCAAGCTCTTACCTCTTCTCTTGCACATAAGTGATAGTCGAGACACAGTGTTAGATTTAATTTAAAAATGACAGTACTACTCCTTGAGTAGTGCTGTGGGAGAAGAGATTCTTTTTATTATTTTTTTGAAAGGAGGAGACATTGAAATTGTGAAAAAAAGAATCAGCTGAAGAACCCGACAGAATATCTCAGCAAATTGATTCAAGTGTGGATCAACTTTAACGAGGGGGGGGGGGGGGCAGTGAACGTATTTCTCTTCATACTCAATTTGTGAGTGAATACATTTTTCCCTGACAGGAAGTGAGTGAATCTGGCTGTTGCCCAGAGTGTGTATATGTGGTTGTGGCATTTGTATTTGACCGCACTCTGATGCTGGCTCACTGAAAAACCACCATACCAACTGCAGCTTCCGTAGCGGCGACTCCACCGCAAGCTGCACTGGTTCCACAATTAAGAGAGCCAACATGGAAATATGCCTTCGTCTCATATTAAATAATTTACGCTGTATCTTATCTGCTGCGAGGAAATGTGATGGGCACAGTGTGCTGCGGCTCAAAGCCATATTGACTTTAATTGTGACTGGCAACTAAAGGCTTGTCTCTCAGTGTGCTGAAGAAAATGAGCCCTAGCTGCTTCGCCGGCCCTGCAGCGCACAGTGAGGCCTTTATAGGAAAATGAGCTGTAATTAGTTGATGGAGAGGTGACCCTGATGCAGAAAATGCCACACTAATGCACTGAGATCTCCCGTCTGAGGATGCCGCTGTAAAACACACTGTGATGGAGAGCAGCAAAGAAGGAAACGTGCTAACAGTATTGGGATTGTTCTCCACGCTGAAATAATCACCAAGGAATATTTGTCTGATTGGACCAGTGGTAGAGGCCTGGGAACGCCCTCGGCAGGACGCAGAGCCCAAAACAACATTCATCCTTTTAAAAGCCACTTGCAGCATCAATACTTTAGTCAGTTGCAAACACAGGCGTAGTTTAGAGAGAGTGTTGCAATTATTGACAATTAGAAAGCACTCAGACATGAATTTTATGACTATTATCTCCTGCAGACGCTACAGTTGCTTTTTGATTATATGTATTTTCATTATTTATTTTTGGTGTTATATAGTGATATATTTTGGCCTACTTTGAAGTCATAATAACCTATAGTGTCAAGCTCTAGTTGCAGTCCACCAATGTATCTCTTACTTTGAGGTCCTCTGGTACAACAACTGAGTAGTAGAGTAGATGAGTAGATTTGAGTTGAGGCCATAAACGTACCATAAACATATTTCTTCTTTATATGCATTGGCCTGTAAATACTGGGTGCTGTTTAAATTGATGCACATCTGTGTCTCCGACCATTTATTTATATATCTTTCGAAATAATTTTGCTAATGGATGTTTAACATAACCACCTCTTATGAGATTATTCCAAATATTTTGGTCTATACAAAGATGCAGAAATGGAAAATACATGTTACTTATCATATATAACTGTGGAGTTGACACTATGATGAAAGTTGGGTTTGTCTTTTCACGTTTAATTATGTTCCTCAGTACTGTCTGCTATTCTAAAAAAAAAAAAAAGCGATATCATGACAGAAATATTGTTTTTGATATTTGACAGCAATATAATAAATGCTATCATCAGCATCAAAAATCCACTGTTGGTTTGACTCTTCTCTTTCCTTTGTTTAAAATAAGCTTCAAATCTCTGTAATAAAACCTGGAAATGTGGCGATGTCAAGATTTATCTTTAAATATCCCTTTATGACTTTCCCTTTATGGCTTGAGAGAAAATGTTCAATATCACTCGCAAGGCTTTCTAATAATGCAGTCGTGAGTTGCAACAGCCATTTTTATTCAAGAAAGAATTCAGTGGCATTGAACTGATTACAGCCACAGTCATGCCATCCATCTCCCTTGGCTTCTATGTGTACCATTTCACACCCCGCCACTACCACCTTTTCACATGTATCACAAAAAAAGAAAATAAGCAATAAAACAACTCCCCAGCCTCAGCCTTGGGGATCTCTCTCCCTCTCCCGCTCTCTCTTTTAAATGCATAGTCATTTTCTTATTTTCTTCCAAAGACTTGGTTGTTGTACAGTGTCCATGAAGGTCACCCCCACCCCCCCCACAACAGTTCTTGATTTATGGCTCTTAAATGATCAGACTCAAAGCCAAAGAGAAGAGACTTCAGTTTACTCATTTAGGATTTATCTCCTCCAGTGGCACGGGCTCAAACAAAAGCACCGTCTCATAGGGGCTTTATCAAGAACCGGAGGTGCACATGAGCCAGCCAAAGCACTGAGGCTGACTGTGTCTCTGCATATGGCAAAACTAAAGGTTCCTTTCCATTGCTCTCCACAGAAAAGTGAGAAAAGGCAGATTTAACATCCCTAATCATCAGTCTGCAGTGTGTCACTGTGAGGTCTTTCCTCTCATCCTCTCGTTTTAATGAGGCCTGACCCAGACTTTCATCTGTCGACTGCAGAGTGGACCCACAACAACAAACTATTGAAATTCATATGGTGCCGTTCTTGCGCTGGCAAACAGTGACTCAGGATCTCCGCTCCAACTCAATTGGACATCCAGATTGTTTATGCAAACAAAATGGAGTCTGTTGAAACATTTGAACTGTAAATGAATTGTCTGAAGGCCACGGTCTGCTGGGCTATCAGTCCAAATGGCTTCCTGTTGGTAAAACAGGCTCAAACATTGACGCACGCAGGCGCAAAGTTGTTTTCTTTTTGTTTTTGTTGCTGGTAGACAGTCTGAGCCTTTGCACACAGGACGCGAATCGACCAAAAGCAAACTCAATCCTGGACATTTGGAGCTGGGTGTGTGATTCCTGCGTTTGGCATGCAGTATTTATATTGTTTTTCCTTTTCTGAGTATCGTTTCACCAAAACAACCTTAGCATGTCAATGCTTCCATCCCTCCACAACGTGAGAGAAGCAGAGTGAAGGCTTGGCCGACCCCACCATGGCTCCAGTGCATAGATAGGGGAGCTTAATCCATGTCCTCTGAGAGATCGCCCAGAAAGATGAAGCCTTAATTAGCCAGATAAAGCCCCACATAATGACGCTATTGATACAGACTGGGAAATGAGGACTAAGCAGAGGGGGAAAAAAAAAACAAAAAAAAAACAAATACTTCTGTATATATGGCTGAGATTGGCTTAGGAGACAGTTAGCAAAGTAACTGCTGAAAAGAAATGGACAGTTCACTCTCGCTCTCAACTCCAACAGGGGAGTTTTGTCTCATCTCTCTGCACAATCCACCTGCTCCAAATTCTCCCATAAGTAGCTTAGAGGAAAAACGCTGACCTTCATATAATCAAAGATTACGTGCAGGAAAACAACAACAGTTTTTGGAGTACTTAAGCAACAGCACTCAAGGGAGGTGCGAGCAATTAAAGGCAAAATTACTTGTCTAAGCTGTCCTTGTATCCTCCCCATTCCCTATCTGTGGCTCCCCGCAGTATGAGAGGAGGTCATAAAGATAGTGGAAAGAAGAGAATCGCATCTCACTGGCTCTGCTAATCCGCCGGGTACTAGAGGAAGCAGAATCTCCCTTTTAGAAAGCCAATCGAGGTATTTCACATGCTGCACATGGATCAGGGATAAGGTGACCCTGTGAAGTATTACAGATGACTTTAGGGTGGCAGAGACACTGCAAATCCCTTGTCAACACTTGTGCACCCTCTAAGAAATCATTCAAGAAAAAAAGCGTTAAAATGCTGCTCCTTTCGGTTCGGAATCCTTAAAGCATTCCAGATTTAAAATGGTACGTCTTGACAAGCTCACATGCACCATGTGTGAATTAATATCTCCTAACACTAGAAAACCCTCTTTATATACTTATCAAAATTGGTATCAAAGCTTGTCCAATGTCAGTCTGCAGAGTGAGGCAGTGAGGCTCTGCCACTTGTGCCTTAATTAAGGAGAACAACTCCCATTTTCTATTTCTTTTCTCACAAAGCACGACTGACAGGCCGACACATTTTAGAAATTTTGTCTTTGTAGTCCTGTCATGTTAGCCTCGTTGTGATGTAACATGTATGACATTCACAGAGGAGCCCTACGCTGGCAGAGCTGCGAGGCCGCAGACAGAGCTAAAGCATGTTTCTTGGTTTTAAAAATAAGGACACTTATTTATAGCGTTGGCCGACAGATGAAATAACATTAATGGTGGATTAACAAACACCATCCTGCGTAGATGAAAGCCATCCCAAATCTAAACAGACCAGACGATAAACAGATGCACTGCAGTGGTCTAATTTTAGTAACATTTAAATGCTGCACTCAGAATTAAATTGGTCCATTAATCGATGAGTCATTCAACAGGAAATCAATGAATAACCACATTCACGATCAAACAATTACTCCTAAGTATTTATAAAGCAACACATTTCCTCTGTTCAGATGGTCGGCCAAAACAAGATGGATGAACACGCTCAAGACTGTGGGAAGCTGTTCTCTATCTCAAGAGATGCCTATCACATTCTGTTTGAATGTAGCAATGTAAGCATTAGGAATTATAGAGAAGAGTATTAAACAAAGTATTATCAAAACTGCTATCGTCCATGTCTATTTTAGGCGGCCTGTTATCTACCGTTGTCGACAGCACAATATTCAGCAGCGGATAAAGCAGACGATAAAAAAAACAAGAGCAGGCTGTGAAGGGGAATAAGGAATGAGCCATGCAGAATGGAAAAGACAACACATATTTCTCCTAGTGTTTGACTCATTATTGCCAACATGGCAGGTACAAGCACAAAGAAATGCAGTAGATCTGAATTATTTATGTCAAATTTGCATATCTACTACATGTTTAAGACAAGAGGGAGAAGGGATCGTATTGATACTGTTTTGGACAGGGAAGAAAAAAATTATATATATATATATATATCCTCATTTTGTCATCATAATGACTTTTGCCCACCTTTGCACCTTGGGGCAGAGTCCCCTGCTAAATCAGTTATGAGATGGATGGGTAAGAAATGCTCGGCTCATCCTCTCGGCCCACATCGCTGCTCTGCAGACCTGATCTCTCTCTCTATTCCCACTGGTTCCCAAACTACTTTGCACTTCTATGGCAGAGCGTCACTCGCCAGTGTCCAACAAGGTCAAATGCCATTTCATTTTCTCGCCTTTGATCGCTGGCTCTTTCATCATCCCCCCCCCACAACCGCCCACCTGCACCCACCAGCCCCGCCGGCACCTATTCAATGGTTAAACTGCCCACAGCCATCTCTGTCCAATGTGACTGGCAGGAACCCAAGTTAAAACAAATGTCTATCCAGAGCTAATAACAGTGGAGTAGTGGATCTCCAGCTCGTCAAGTCCAGACGAAAAAAATAATCAGCACGGTGCGAAGTGTGGATTTAGCTGCGGTAAACATTAATTTCAGAATCGTCTACCACATTTGGAGAAAAAAAAACCACCCTGCATTCTCTTCTGACTAAATGACAATCTCCATCTTGGCTCCCTGCGTAATCCTGTACTGGGCAGCTCGACTCACAGGAGGCTGTGTTTTATGCTGCTGCGCAAAGTTCCATCAAACAAACCACAAATTTCAAATCTATCACATCTGCGCCACAGCACGTCTGCATGCTGCCGTACATGAAGCAGATATTATTTAGGTGTTGGACAAGTAATAACATCAATGATTTAAGTCTGACTAGGAAGGTCACCTCCTCCTCACACCTCATATTTCTTCTCTTCTACAAAAGAAACAATTGACCAAACATACATGGAGAAGATGATGGTTATTGGATGGATGGACACACTACATTACAACACGTCAAACTAGCTTATACTCCCAAACAGCTTAACTAAATGTATGTTTCTTCTTAAGAGCTGTCATTGTCCAGAGTTTACCTTTCAGACATGAATAACGCAGCACAAGATTTATTTATTTATTTATTTTGGTTTGTTTACAGCACATCAATTTAACTCCTGAAACTTGTTTCCCTCCTTAGATATTTATATATTGTTCAGTGCATCTTCAACATCTTAATATTAACAGCAATACTGTATTGAATTCAAACAGTCCAGTGCATTTTGACATGGCCTAAATGTTGATGTATCTCAGAAATCATCCAATCTATCTGAGGAGATGCTACGATCATGTTTAATAACGTACCATGTTGATGAATGTTAGGTTAAAGATTCATTATATTTTTCAACCATCATCTTGTAGCTGTTCCTAAGTGAAAAGACTTGCTGGATTTGACAGTCTTGAGAGTTTGTGGTTTCTGCTTGTTTTCACATCATTAAATTGATCACTCTGGACATTTTGCTGCTGATTGGACTAATTAATCAATTTTGACATATTGCTTTGGCGAAGGAAACTTGAGCTGAGAATATAATTTCATAATAAAAAGTGTTGTTGAGCAAACAATGATGAAAAAAAAAAAAAAAACATATCCAAGATTAAAAATGTTGAATTTATTAAATTATTCTGGAGTTCTTTGTAATGTTTCTGCGTCCACATGGTTTCCACGAAACCAGAATGCGCGTGACAAAATGGAGGCAGCCTCTGCACTGTTTGTCTCATTCCAATGACAGACAGGATATGGAGGCACATCCCAGCTGTCGTTATCACATTCCATTTCCGAGACAGACGAATCCAAGGAAACCAGAAGAACATTGTACTTAGGTTCAAAAGCAGATTAGGATAATTACACTAGGATAATTAAAGTATTCTGTCTTAGCATTTCTTTCAGATATAAGTAAGCTCTGTTCCAGGTCGAACCACTGGTGCGATTACCGCTGCTTCTTCATGTCGAGCAAACTAACATCTCCCCTATGCCACCCAGGCTGGTCGATAACCTGAAATCCGACCTCGTTTCCATCCTGCACTTTCGCTCTCTTCCATCAACAGTATTAGTAGGTCTTTATTACGTTGTTCTGTCATTCCTCTCTCTCTCTCTCTCTCTCTCCGCATTGACAGCGAGTGGCTAAAATGGAAGAGTGAGAGACAGCGAGAAAGCCAGACAGAAAGCAACAGAGAGAGAGAGAGAGAGAGACAGCTTTCAGGAAAGTTAAACAGAGGGAGTGAGAGCAACCAAAGAGCCAAAGACATTGGGAGAGTGGGCTTTTATGGGACTAAAAGCCTGTTGCCGATGCCCGTGTTGTCTTGAATCTCATGATAAATGGGACTATACTGTCAATGGATGAAAATGCAACTTCACTGATCCGACAAAAAGGAGGTAACGGCCACATTAAAATATTTGAATCAGATTGTGCTTTAATCCGAGTGTCACAGAGGGTGGTCTTTGTACTTTACTGTGGAAGCACTTGAACAGGGGTGTCTGTGTTTTTAATGAATTGGATTAGTTGATAGCACTTTTTTTCAAAAAGCAGCACAAGTACAGTGACGTGTTCATTTCTATTTCAATTTAATTAGCTTTAGCTGAACTGCTTTCAGATCATGGAAGATCTGAACCAAAACTGTGGTCTTTCTTTTTGTATGAAGCATTGATACATTTAAAGCTACGGCAACATTGATATGAGAGGAAACCTGAAGCCAGTTGGATGTAAATGACAACAAGTAGCTCCTGGGTCGGCCTGCTACCCAGAGAGGAGAGGGCTGACAGCACTAATACTGTTTCTAAACACCGAACTCACTGAACTCTGAATCTCAACAGGGTGTTTTAACAGCCATTACACCAGGGAGATGGGGCACAACACAAATCTTGCTCCTATTTATGGAAAATATCACACGCTCCATTTAAGTGTGGCTGTGTAAGTGGAGCTGCTGTTGTATTTCCAGTGGCCACTGAAGAGCGGAGTTTGAATAGACGCTTTCAGTGGAGCAGTTGCAACGTGCGCTTTTTTGCTGCACAGTGCTAATCATCACGGCTGCAGACAATTTGCTCCGAATCCAGTCAGAAATGTGAGCATCAAATCAGACAATGATGTCTACTGTCTGCACAGGGAAAGAAAGGGAAGTCATTGTGAGTGACAATGGATATACGGCTCACAACAGAAGACGTCCAATTTGGTATTATGCTGCTTTGTGACGAGCTTATATACTTGTAGTATAAACAGCTCCAAGAAGAAATGACTAAGTCTCCCAGCACCAAACAACAGAAATTAAAGAAAACATTTGGTCTGTTGGAACGTGTGTGATGGACACATAAGTCTATGGTCCTGCATGTCCATCACACAAACATCAAAAAGAGGAATCTCTTTGTTAAAGTCTGCCTGGCAACAGGGGCACCAGTGTATGCATTGATTAGTCCCTCTGCAGTGAATACAGATGTCTACTCCAGGGTGTTGGAGAGGAGCCTTAGTAAGCACAATAACGCCTCCCCAACCCTTGACCTATAACCTCGTCCACCATCAATGCCTTTTTTTTTAACGATGTATCCTCCACGGGCTCTGAGTGGTTTATGGCAGTAGGCTATTTGAGGCCTGACAATGATTATGATTCTGCATCAAATTAATGTAAATGCAATATAATGTAATTGGAAGTTGAAGGTAAGTGAATTCAAGAGATCATCAACATGCATGAAGTGGTCAAGCCTTATTAGTGGAATATATGGATGCATTTGCATGGGCAGGTTGTACAGATGCTCAGATGAACTCGCTCTTCTATGTGAGGATTTTTTTTTTTTTTTTTTTTACACAAGCATGAAATGTGCAATCGCTCCCTCAGGCCACCTTTGCAGAAATTCCCTAAAGACTTTTTTTCACAGCACTGTGAAGCAGATCAGAATAAGCTGAATCCTTTAAAGGTGAATGAACCCTACAGGCTAACGTGGGAGCATTTCAAACAGGCCTCTGACGACTACTGCGCAGTGACATTTCACTCAGAGAATTCATTCAAATACTAACATGGCTGTCATCATAATTGGACATTCTTTTTTTTTTTTTGGTGGATGTGTTTAGTTTGAATGAGTCGTGGAAATACAGCTAATCTGAAGCACAGTCACAGATGTGAATGTTTCCTCTGGCGGTTCCCACTACAGTGAACCAGGCTACATATTAATAATGTGCTTTTGGCAGCTTTGTGGTTGGTATCATTGTGTATGAATTGTGGATTAGAATATACAATAATCATGTTAATGTGTTAGACATCATGGGATTCCGAGCAATGTAATCAAAAATTACACTAATTTGATTTCAGGAATGATGCAGTGAGAGCCAGTGTAAAGCTAATGAAGGTAGAGCAGAGGCGTTTATCTATTTTAGCCTTTACAAAACTCTGGATAAAATCATATATTAAAGCAGCATGATATGTCTGATGCCTAAAACAGGAGCTTCTTTTGATTATTGGTCACCCAGCCTGCAAAACGTTAAACTGTCCCCACTGTGAGCACTACATGCCAAAGATTTAGGGCATGCACCCTGCTGCAAATAAAAAAAAAAAAATCATCTTTTTGGGACAACTTGAAAATCATTTGCCACAATGATTCCGCTGTAATGCTCATATTGAAATGAGTTGAAAATATAATGGAGCTGTGTTAAATGCCTGTGCCACAGTGACGGGGACACTTAAACAATAGGTGGCACAGACCCTGCACTGAGGGAATGCACGGCTCAAACTGTAAAGGAAAGAAAAGACAAAAATTCTGATGGATTTTCAACGACTGCTGCTGTTTTTCCTCCTCATCTAATTCAAAAGACATCTGCCAAGGACAACATAGACTTATGAACGACTGCCACCCCCCCGCCAGTCAAAACAGCTACTGCAGGCCTTTTACAGACATGCCATCCAGCCTCGGGCACTGATGTATCAAGGCAGCGGCATCAAGTGGAATGGCAGTCGGGTCTTATGAAAACAACTTAATTGCTGTCCCGGGTGGAAACTCTCAGCACTGTGTCATCGTGGCATTACGGAGGCATCATGGCCTCGCAACTGGGAGCTAATAAACACCTTGTCATTTCAGTAGGTGTCAGCTTTACACCCTGGATGACTGTCTCCCAGAGACGCGCTAACACGTCATTAGACAGCATTAGCCTGCTCGCTATTCGCTAAGACTATTGGTCATTTAGTGTGTGATCAGTCATCGTGCAGCAGCATCATTGTTCACGCCATCGCCGCCCACTTTGTCTCGCTTGCTCCTCTGCCCCTGTCACGCCGACAAATCTGTGGTGGAGCAGATTTGGTTCATGAATAATTTAAAGGATGCACAAATGCGTATGGTTGTCTCATTGGTGTGCTTCACCATTCTTCTGATATGTGATTAAATTACAAACATGCCAAGATGTGATCATTCCATAAATTCCCTGATATATTATGCTGTTACTGGGAGCATGATTTTCCTGACATCTGATACTCTGTTATATTGGCCACTATGTAGAGGTTTGACTTATTGCAAACATTGATCAACGGGTTGTAATTCAATCCAGCACGTCAACAGCAGCATAATGTTATGTTGGGGGGCCGGTGCTCCTTGCTACATATGTCCTATAACCTGCTGCAGGGCAAAGAGCTGATCCCACTGACAGCTCATGGATGGTCAAGGTCAGCGGCCGCATATTTGCCTAATGAAGGCGGCCGGAGGAGCCTGGACAGAGCCGATCACGCTCTTCAGCTGCCTGCTTTGCCGAGACAGAAATGATTGAGTCTGCTGCATCCCATTCCTCACCTGGCTCAACCTGGGGGGAAAAAAAAGGTTTCCAATCCTGGGAGTGAAATTAAACGTGCCTTCGGGAATGTTGTGACACCTCGGTGAACTGCATATTTCATGTGACGAGATCACTCTACTGGTATCAAAAACACGCGCACGGAGGAAATGGGATATGGGAAAGGTATTGTTTGGATAAGAGAACAACACTGAGAGGAAACAAAACAAAGGATGGGCGATAAAGCCACTCTCCACCCCCCCCCACCCCCCTTGCGCCACACCCTTGCCCCTGTATCTGCGTGACATCTCAGAGTGTATCAGCCATCTATCATCTTGGATTGTGGGTCCAGATAGGGCTGGAGAGGCTGTGCTGCTGCTGCTGCTGCTGCTGCTGCTGCTCCAACTACAGGAGGCTGCTCCTGCTGAATCTGGCTGTCCGCTCCCTCCGGCTATTTATAACCAATACAGCTACAACACTTTATGAATGTCCGCAGGCACAGCATCACAGAGTCCTCTGATACCCTGCCGCAAACTGTGTTTCTGGTGTGTCATTATAAGAGCTGGGGCTGGACAGTGCAGGGTGAGAAAAATGACAATAAGGTGATGAAATTAACAGGGGAGGCCACTGTATTCTGTGCAAATGCCGCCTTGAATAACAAACAACAGACGGTGTGTGGCATCCACCAACACACACATTTCACCCTGAGTCCCGTGTAGTGGCAGTGTGGGATCCCATGACTGGTGTCTTGGTGAAAACAACAATCCCCAAGTCGTTTTGGGAGGAATCAGTAGAAATGCACAACTCCTTTGCAGCAGCAGCCCTGGCTAGTTTTTGTTGTTTTGTTTAATGCAACATACACAGCCCATTTAGCAGATAGCCATCTTTTGCAGATGAATAAAATGGCATGTGGGAGGACCTGCCTCACACTTCCACACAATGAGTCTCTCAGCCCAGTGCGTCTATGTGGTCAAATGAAGCCAGAATAAGATAACATTTTTCAATTCAACACACCCCCCCCCCCCCCCCACCCCCCCCATACCCCCCCCCCCCCCCAACCTCCACCTCCAACACACACACATTTGTGGGACAATTAAATTTGATTAATGGTTTAAGCCTTCATCCTCTCAGACAGGCGCTCACACACATACACACAAACAGACACACTCTTTCGCCCTCTCTCCCTCTCTCTCTCTCTCTCTCTCACACACACACACACACACACATGAATGACTAGAGAAGACGATTGTATTTACTGAAGATTCATCGATAACACATCTATAAAATCATTTGGAGATGCTGCGTCTGTACCTGCAGAGGACGCGCCTAACCACACTCAAACAACCCGCTCTTGCTTCCCTGCCCTGACAACCGCCGCTGCCCGACCATCACTTGGAGGAATATTTGATCCGATTTGACATCGGGATGTGCCCCGCGAGTAAAGTCTCTGCTGATAAGGGGCACATGATGAAGTCACACATTGGAGGGGTGTTTTTTTTCGGAGAGATCGTGTTTTAGCTGCATTCCATTAAAAAAAAGGGGGGGGGGGGGAAGAAAAGCCTGGCCCACATTAAACTGCGGCTGCATTACGCACGAACACCGTGGCACACATGAAAGAAAGACCCATCTCTGTGCCATGTGAAGCAGACACTCACCTGCTGTATCCTTCACTGCTTCCAAGCATCCTTTCGCATGTCTCCCCGACGGCAACTCCCAGCCACCAAGACGCAAATTGAGACGCACTATCTCAAGTCCATCGCCTTGAAAGACAGCACTCGTAAAAAGGGGGGAGAAGACGACGCAGCCAAGTCGTTCCTATGCAGATTTCCAACGATTTCAAAAGGTCGCGTTACGGTGACAGCTGTGGGAAGGGAAGCCACACACAAGAACCCTCACCAAACACTCGCACGCACACACAAAGCGCGATGCTCCCTCGGTGGGCAACGGGACTCCCTGTGCGCCCCGGACTCGTCCGAGGATGAGCGTAAAGAGCCGGAGAATAAAGACGGAATGCAAATGGCAGGTGGAGAGAGAACAACTCCCACGCACCCGCTCCCCGATGCAAGCGCACAGCTCTCGACGCAGTCTCACGATCCACAGCCTCGCGCTCTCTCTCAGCACTGAGGCGGGAGGAAGCGGCGCGCACAGTCCGCCTGCTGGAGGGAGGGAGGGAGGGAGGTGATCGGCGGAACGCACTCTGCCCGGTGTCCTACTCAGCTGTGCGTGTGTGTGCGCGCGCGCCGATCACCATACGCACGCACGTCTGCTCATTTGCGGACGTGTGTGTGTGAGTGTGTGTGTGTGTGTGTGTGTGTGTGTGTGTGCGTGAAGCAGCCTTTATCTGTCCGGATTTGTCTGCCCAGATCCCTGCTCCCCTCCTCCCGAGCACACGCGTTTACGCGCACGCAGACGCACGAAGACACCCACATATGACACGTCTGCTGAGGGTGCAGCGAAATAAAAAAAAAAAAAATAAGAAGAAATAGCTCACAGCGCCACCAAAACATGCACACGCTCAACTGTTTCACACAGACGGTGCTGGTAAATGGGAATACAGTTCAGATTTCAGGCTGGAGTGGAGACAGTGGTGAGGAGGCACCAGAAAGTAGCAGTTCCTCTTTTGAGGGCCTGATGGCACTGTGGGCTTCACATACTGCAGACACACAAACACACACACACACACACACACACAGGGTACAGTTACACAGGCTCTTCCAGGAGGCTGGTATCAGTCTATATGTAACATGATACATATCTGATCCTTCATCCTCTGTGAGTTCAAATGTTGCCTCAATCAGTCTGAGCTTATAGCAAAACTATTCCATCGCTTGCACACTTCACTATGGTAATGAGGAATGTGCACTTGTGTCGACATCTTTAATGTGATGCCAAAGTGGAATATTTGTGTTCTTCAGTATCTTAAGATGAGGGGAGCTCAGCTTCATTCGATCTCTTTAAATGATCCGGGATCAATCTGAGATCAGCTAAAATGCATCTCAAGTCAAAGTAAGCAGCCGAATGATAGAATTCATTTGCAATCGCTGGCCATGTTACACATTGATTAGCAAAGGTTGTGATGGATTCCTTGCGGTGGTGGTGTTTATCAACACTGCAGCCTCTGCTGGACTGCGAGAGGCCTGGTTACTTATTAGTGTCCTGCATGTTGTGAGCGATGAGCGCAAATCCAATACAAGCTATAGATACTATTCTCTAAAGGCCAAAATATTGAAATGCAAAACTATGCTATTGGAGGAGTGCACACCCCTACCAAGGCTTAACAGTTCTCGTTTCAAACCATATTTCACTTTGATCCAGATTTCAAGATTTCAGATTTCTGTCCGTACCAAGTTTCACACGCTCATAAATATCAGCCCCTTTATTCATCCATTCATCTATCTTTAACCACTTGTCCATTACTGGGTCGGGGGGGAGCTGGAGTCAATCCCAGCTGTCAGTGGGCGAGAGGCGGGGTCCACCCTGGACATGTTGCCAATTCATCTCAGGGCTGACACACAGAGACAGACAATGGGCAAACCGGAGTACCCAGAGGAAACCTACACAAACACGAGGAGAACATACAAACCCCACACAGAAAGGGCCAGACTGGGTCTTGAACACAGGACCTTCTTACTGTGAGGCAGCAGTGCTAACCACTGCACCGCCACGCTGCCGTCCCCTTCAACGTGGCACATTAAAATCACAATACATCCTGAAACTGGATCCAGGCAAGTGCATTGTATCTTGGTAACTAACAAACGGACAAGCAGACGTCAACAAACATCTCTTCCTTGTTGGAGGTAAACAGAGGTTGATTATGTTCCCAAAGGTAGCCAGAAAAACATGGAGCAGAGTGAGACAAAAGAACTTAAGAGCTTTGCGCTGAATCAACAGCTGCCTCTGGCTGTGTCTAAAACCATTTCCTTGTTTACCCATTCACTCCTCCCTAACAGACACATAGTTTCCTCTCTAGTGAGCAGTGGATCTCAGATCCACCAACTCCACACTTACATGACACGTATTAGCACTGACTTAGCATTTAGACCGTAACAATAAAAGTGTAATATGCATTGTACAGTGAAGGACTGAGAACATTGCATGTTTGAGCTTTTGAAGCCAAATGAATACACATATACATACACGTGCATTTGGTCTGAAGGGACTAGTTACCTCTAACCAGCTATCATTTAAAGCGTTAGTCATTCAAATGTGTCGGTTAGCGTGAGCTGAATATGAGGAGGGTTGGAGAAGCACATTCGCCTCACCTCGTCGAACTCGTCACGTGTATGTTTCCGTGGAGTTTTCCCTCTGAGCGCACAACAGAGGAAATGCCACAAAAGTATTTGTCTGGCAGAGTTAAAACGCGTCTCTGTCCTCCTCGCATCCTCTAGCGTCTCCGAGACCCTCCGAGCAACTTAAACCGCTCAGGCATCACAGCTACATGTGAATGTCATCAGCATCAGTTCACGCATGGCCGGGGCACCCTTGCCATGAGTACATGGTATTCTCTCTGTATTTTACAGCTGTTTTCTACTGGCTGGCTGTGAAACCGTTCCTTTAGGGTGGGATGCAGGCTCTTTCTTTCCAGTTCAGTTCAGATCCAAACTCAGATACAAGGGTAACTCCTGCCAGTTCAAACTACTCACTTGATATTCCACATATTTATGAATTCCTATCAATTCAACTTAAAACAATTTAAATCACACGCTGTGTTTGACCCAATAAACCATCCATGGTCCATGTGTGAGTCGCCCTGATTATTGTGTGGTTATGTGTGGACTGGTGTTGAACTGGTTAAACAAATCCCACAGAGCAGGAGATCTGAACAAAATAGCTTTGACAGGATGCACTTCATGGGGAGGGAGTAGAGAGGGAGGAGAGAGGGAGGAGAGACCTCCTGGTCTGTAGCGCTGCCTGCCCCACTAAGAGCTAGGTAACAATGGATACCTAGTGACGCCATGGGCTTTTAAAGCATCCCATCAATAATTAATTTGTTCTGTTGTGCTCCTCAACGCTGGCACGCACGCTTGTCCTTAATCTTTTGTTATACTGGATGTGAGGGGCGCCTGTCACACCGACACTATAAGTAAATGGCTCTACGATGAATAACCATTTTGTTATTGCCATCAACTCAGTGATCCCGATGAGTGAGTGCTTTTGCAACTCCCTGCAAAACTGTCATTCTAACTCCATCGATTGGGCTCAGTCTATAATAAGCACTACTCCTCTGCTGATATTAATACGCAACCATATCATGACTGGATTGAGGCAGAGTTGGAACACAGAGAACTTTTCAACCAATACCACGCAACATGTCTGAGTGAAGAGCGACCACTCCAGCTTAATTCCTTTACCTCCTGGTGCCAAATTAAATTCTGGTGCTGGAGTGAAAGTGTGTTGCCCGAAGGAGGTGACAAAATGGAAATTTAAGAGGGAAATATATGTGAAGTGAGAGCAGAGCTCACCTGGGTAAACCTGTTCCATACCTTTCAGAATAAAACATGACAAATCACATCTATTGCACGTGAATTTGGGTATTGATGATATATTTTGTGAGTAAGTGTAAGTAAAAAAGCAATAATTTTTCTATAAAAAAAAAGATCCATAGAAAGAACCGACACAACCGCAAAGAATGGATCATATATCACAGCGTCCACAACTACAGCATCATCACTTGTCCACTTTATTGCACATATAATTTATGATATATCCACGACATGTATGCAGACAAAACACAATAACAGGAGAAAAAAAAACGTCTGGGGGAGAGACTGCACATGCACACAAATAAAGTGTCACTGTGTAGAGAAGAGCGGAAGCTGGAGCTCAGGGTTGGGACATCGGAGGTTTTGAGTCATAGCAGGTTCTGGTTTCAAACTGAAAGACCGTGCTTTTGAAGTAAGGCTGGGATAAAACAAATGTGTTGCCTGTGCATGTCCCTTATCAAGAAGTTTGAAACTGAAGTGGAAAGTCTTTTTTGATTCAGGTCCAAACAGCAGTTTGCACCATGCTGTGATAAAGCGCTGCAGTTTTTCTCCCAGCACATGATTAAGATATCTCTTGATGAGAGATGAACCCCCCTGACACACACACACCACACATACACACACCTAAAACAAACAAACAAACACCCCTCCTAATGTGAAAAAAGCCTTTCAACATACCAAGATTTCTCTTGGACATGTCTTCCAGCGTTAGAAGCGAACAGGGGTCTCCACTCCAACAGTTCAGTACTAGAATTCCGTACATGAACACAAATGTATAACATAATTAGTAGCCGTTTGACAGGTAACCCATACACTGTGATTTCAAGAACATCAGCAGATCCACAGACTCATAAATGTCATGCTGTCCTTTTTACCGCAGCACACACAGAATCCCAGAGCCAAATTATTTACCATGCTGTTCTTAATTTATCCCAGTCAACAAGGGCAGAACAGCCTGTTACTGCAGCAACAATGCAGACAGATGTGACCGGCTACATTTGGCCGGCAAGAGTCATGTCAATCGTATGTTTTTCTCAAGGTCTGTCAGTTTCAGAAATAGTCGAGGTTAGGTTTAGGCAGCTGATAAACACATTGAAGGAGTGATATGGTCGGCATTCTACTGAGGGGCTATATGTGAGGAAGCAACATGAGAGTGAGACGCTTTTCTACAGACATTCTCCTGATCAAAAACTCTGGATGATGTTCAAATGAGCTGATCCGATAGCACAGCAGGGGATCCTCCACAGGGCTCCCAGCAAACCACCAGATGCAAAAAGACATTAAATGTGGCACATGTAAATGACACAGGGCCGACAGGGGTGTGGCTGAAGGATTCTGAGTGAAGGATTCCCCGCCTTGTTGCTTGTGTGTGAGAGGCAACTCTGGAGGAAGTCCAGAACAAATTATGCTGACACTCTCCCAGATCATCATGTCTTGTAAAGTCAGTTCATATTTACCACACACCCATTAAAAATTGCATGTTACCCATTGTGACATATGGCAAATAAATGCTGGGCTTTGATGTCAACATCTGTCTTCTTCCTTTATTAAAGCATCATTCCAACCTTGAACAGTTTGTACATTTCCAAACAATTATATCCCTGTGGAGCTTATTTCAAAATTCAACAAAAAATAATCCATATTTTACAAAACACAGTTGGAAAATTGTTTTTAAAGTGATCTGATATCCTTGAAAAGTCTATCTAGGCATCGTGGTTTTTTACAGTGTGCAGGGTCTTTTGTTCATAGGTTAGGTCAACACCTGATGCTGCACATGCAGTTTAATCCATCCAGCCTCTGCTCCTCACTGCACTTCAGCCCTCGAAGCCTCTGCTTCACATGCCTGTCCTTCTGACCTTTTAGTTAGACATTCTTCAGTGGCACAGGCACTTTCTATAATTCAGAGCTCCAAACAGACGCTTTCTGCTTCCACAGTACAGACTCAGATCTCCTGCACGGCACGTCCCTTAAGATCCCCCTCACACTATCAGTGAGCGCACACAGAGGCAACGCACTGCTAAATTAATTGGACTGAATTGATTGGAGCCTCATGAGTTTAGCTCTGTGAGAACACTATCGTATTCAGACTTTGTGACAAGATAACAAAGGTGTGCAACTTCAGTCGTCGCATTTCCTTCAATGCTAGTGTTTCTTTTCACTCACTCAGTCACTGTCACTCATTTGCCCTGACACGTATTATTATTATGCTGCTATGTGAAATGAGTGGTGCAGGGGAAATACAGTAGAAGGCAGTGGATTTGCGAGGTTGGAGGAGGAAAACTACCCTCAATGGGTTTTGAATTGCCTGAAGAAGCATAATAATACGGGCTTGCAGGCAGCAACCGAATGTACAAGGGATTCGATGTGGTATTACTGACATGTGGGTTTAGCCATACATATGCATGGTGCACACAAACACAGTCATACTCAATAATATCATCCTCTCATTTACTGTAGAGAACAGTGTGCCGTTACTGCGGAGAGTTCTGGGGATGGTCCTTTTGGTTTTGCAATATGCAACATCCTGGTATGGGAGCTATTTGAATGGAGGGTTGTAATGTTGCCAAGGTGTCAGAGCAGCGTGGTGATGACACTCATCAAGACAGCGACAGTTTGCTGGAGACACAGGCAGCGCACCAGGGGACAGTCTTTGCGGCGGTTGTAAAGATGACAAAATGTGCTCAATGAGCAGCTAACTGCTCTGCATCTAAGTACCCATAATCAAAGCAAAAGAGATCATTAAACAGAAGCTTTCACGCAACAGTTCCACAGCACAGGATTGAGAAAAAAGTGTAACTCTAACGACCTGTACGACGAAGTGTAGCACTGGAATTACCAGCTAATACCAGCTTGTTAGGGGCGCACCATGCACTGATCTACCCTGGACTTTCAGAGGGATATGAATCGGGCTTATTTACACAAAGTGGAGAAAACTGGAGCCAGCTCTGTTAGGCCAGTGGTCATATGAGCAACACTTTGTCTTCAGTGGGTTAGATTTCCCACAAAACAATCGGCGAGCTCAGCTTCAGCGCACGGCGAGGAAGACTGCAAAGAAAAATGATGCTCCCTCGCCACTTGCACACACTGCTTTGGGCAGACTTTCGTTCCCATTAAACTAATAACAGTTAGCTTCTTATCTCGCAATGTCTTGGCAAAGTCACTTCCCGCCCTTGAACAAAACATAGTGCCTTTGAATGCTGGGGCTTAATCTATTGCCGAGGCCCAAATGAAAATGCATAATCCGTTGCAATTTGCCTTTTTGCATTTCACATCACCACAGATTTCCGCTGCAGTTTCAGTACACAGATTCCTCCTTTCAGGGACATTGATGGTGTCCTTCAACTTCCCAAGCAGACACAAGCAAATGATTTTTTTTTTTTTTTTTTTTTTCAATTTACTGCTGAAATAACAAATAACAACAAAAATTTCATTCATAAACATTACACAGGATGGAATTCTTGTCACAGTGAGCCCCTTGTGTGTTTATTTTGTGAGAATATTTTAAAGCTAAATATTTTAAAATTTGGGAGTGAATACTTTCAGCCTAAAACCCCGAATGTGAATGTCAGCTCTTTGTATGACACCACAGGAGCAGTATGGAGGCAATGCTGTGCAGTACTGAATTTTTATGATTCAGTTATGATTGAAACATCAGGTATTTACACTATCAAGACTATCATTTTTTTTCCCCCTAAAGCTCCAAAAAGTGTTTTTTGGACTCAAACAATTCACCCCCTCCTCCACCGGCATAGTGGTGAGTAGATAATGAGTGAATTTCCATTTGAACTATCCCTTTAAGCATGTTTGAACCAGGTGAGTAATCTTTTACATACACTGTCAAAAGCACAGCCAGTCACTCAGGAAGTTGCGATGATGACAGTATGCCAGGCAACAAAAATGGTGCAGTGACAAAAATTACAACTTTGATTGTAAAAGGTTTTGCCACAGCTTTAAATGTCAGTATAACTGAATATAACTGAAGAAGTTCAAAGTGATGCCATCTGAAAGTCCATCACCAGTAAACTCAACATAAGGAGTATTTGGTTATGTGGGTAGATAGTGGATATGTATTTTCACTCGATGTCTAGAACAAGATATGTGTCAGTTAAAAAAATAAATAAAAATGAGACATACGATCATTACCTGCGCAATTCCCAGATCTGACTTTGATATTAATACGGGTTTCAAAGAACCATCTTCACTCATTAGAAACAAAGTTCAAAGTCACTTTTCAATCCTAAGCGGTTGCATCAGCCTTGAGTAATTTTGTAAGCCTGGCAAAATACGGCATCAACAATGGCTGACAGGTCCTGAAGGGAGACGGAACAGAGAACTGGAACTGTCCAGCAGACACTAATGGAGGCTAAAAGAAGCTGATCAGGACTTGTGAAAGCATTACTTAAGTGAAGGTTTGCATATGAAAAATGCTTCTCAAGCTCCATTGCCAACAGCCAGCCAAGTATCTCTGTCCTCTTATAATGTGTTTTTGTAATCCAATTTTAGTCACGTAAGCTCTCCTCGTATTGAAGGCTTCAATGTAATTTTCCTTCCGGAGTATTAACGGTGGACAGATGTGCAAATGTGCACATTGCCCTTCACAAATCATGAGACCAACATACCCATATCTGCATGCACTGCGGCTCATTTCACAACAATAACGATAATCAAAAAAATCTGCTTCCTTATGCAGAAGCACATGTAGCAAATACGGAAATGACTGGGGAAACTGTTGGTGACTAAGCCCTTCATTAACCAGCTCAAACATAAATATGGTATTTCTCTGGTGGAAAATTCAGGCCGCAGGACTAACATCATGGTAATTGTGCATTAAACATATATATTAATGATTAAAGAATTATGGAAATGCATTGTAGAAGCGACCCGACCTCGGATAAGCAGAGGGCGATGAACATTCTAGATGCATAACAGCGTGAAAGACTGGTCATACATTTACTGGTCAACAAATGTAGATGCGATTTCATTTTGAAAAGCCATTGGGGTTTTTGTTTTGCCAACAAGACAAATATGACAAATGTATTTCCCCATAGACGAACTATTACGAGCAGCACTTTGGCCCGAGACCCCTGCAGATATTCCGCTCATGGCCTCCGCTTCCATTTGTATTTATTTTTTTCATCTGCAGGGCACCATCCATCGTCGGGACGACTCGCCTGTCATCTCGGCGCACAGACAATAGCTTCCTGACACGAGAGCTCCTTGTAAAAGATGTTGCCACCCCTCTATCTCTGTGAGACACGGGCCCAACGTAAATGTGCACGTTGCCACGGACCTATGGACACATGAGTACACGCACACACACACACACACACAGAAATCAAATCTGCCTCTGAATCAAATCTCATTGTTTTGGTTTTCAGAGTCAAGGGGGGAGAGGAAGTGTTCCCTGGTTAAGTAATCACTATTTCAGGCAGTTTAGGGGTCGCCCCCCTCACCACTGCATTCTAAATGGTGGCGTGATTTCAATCACTTTATCACTGGCTTTAGCAAATTGTTGATGGACAAATCCATGTCAATCCGTTGAGTGATTGCATGCTGCGGGAGGTCTAATCTCATTTTCTCCTGAGAGTCTGAAGGCCCTGTAAATTAACACATATGAAGTTTAGGTCTCCATTGTGTTTTCCCATAATTTGATTTGGGCCGAAAATTAGGTAGAAGCGGCGCGAGAACGTACCAATCATGAAACCCTCCAGAGCTTCCATTGTAGAAGTGCCACTTCCTTCAGCTGGGACCCGCAGTGCTCGGCTTACTGCATGAACACGACATGGTGAAGTCGCTTTGCACTTCACAGAGGCTCCGTACGCAGATGTAGATGGTCAGGGTGCCTGGATTTCGCTGATGTAACATACATAAAAACGCTTATAGAAGCCCAGTGCCTCAGGCTTCTTTTCCAGTGCCTCCACTCTTAATGCTATTCATGCATTTAATACTGTCACCAAAAGGCCTGAGTCATGGAAAAATTATGAGGCAATTTATATGAGCTGCGCCGCCTCAAAACAGATGAAAAACGGCCATTTCATATAAAAAAGGATCATCTTCAATAATTGTTGTATAAAACAATACACAATCTGTAATAGGATGATTATAGAGAAAGAAATAAAGATTGCTTTTGATGAATAATGTGAGAAGAAAACAACTCCTTTTGTTATAAATGCCTACTCAGCGACCCCAGGGAACATTGTGCTGTTTCTTCTGCTTTGTAAAATAAATTCACTCGATCTGTTCATCCAGCATTCATGAGTTGACCCCCACTGTCTGACTTTATACTGTTGCTAAAAGTTACATTAGGGTAATAATGTATCCATATTATTATTGTCAACACTCAGACACTGGAATGCAAAGTGCGTTCACATCGTCACAATGCAAAACCAAAGCTCCACCTGTCTCACACCTGCCTGTTATTGGCTGCGCAGCTCCACTGGGGCATCACAAATCCATTCCTCTTTAAACGCCATTTGTTTTCGCAGCAGAGCACTTTCATATTAAGCACCTGGCAGACAGATTACTTTTTAAACTCTCACACATTTCACTGTGCAAATGCTAAATGGCTCATTTGAGCAAGATGGCCGAAAATGCTCCCATTCTGTCACGTCTGAGGGATAGTACCCAGATGAACCCTAACACACAAATGTAATGTATTCTGGGTCTTTCATATAACATGTAGTGACATGATGCCAAATAACTGTGGCTCAGGAAAAGTTAAACAATGACAACTTAGAAAAGATACTAAAATATGTAATAATGGCTGTGAAAAAAGAAAAATATCTCCTCTTGGGATTACCAGACACTCATTATTAACAAACAAAGACATCTTCCTACAGTAAAACAAAAGCAAAAAAAAAAAAGAAAAAAAAGAAAAAAAGAAATATGAGAAGGCACACACACAAAACTGAAAACAATAACCAAATAATAACAAAAAGAGAAACTATTACATTCAGAAATGATGAATAAAAACGGATAAATTGACTTTCTGGCTTCTCCTCATTGAAGACATACTCTATTTGCACAGTTTATTTTACACTGCCACTATCTTCTAATCTAAACTAATTTGCCATTTTCAAAAAGAAAAAGTAGTGCCAGAGTTCCACTTGCCATTGGTATCAGGTAGCACACACATACACACACACACACACCTACACAATGACGAGATGTAATGGATGTAATAAAGGTGTCATACACGTCGAAGAAGTAAAAAAGATGTCACCTTGAGAAGACTGTTGCAGTTTCGAGAGCTTTTGTTTTTACGAGCTGGCTTTTCTGCGTCGGAAAAACAAAAAGCAGCAGACTTTACTCGTTACGTTCTGCCCCCTGTGGGCTCTAACCAGGCACCACCCCTCACCTGAACGCTCAGAGAATCTCCTGCTGCGTTCCCCATATGTGAAAAACAAACTCTGCGCAACAGCAATGGACCTGGACATCTCCCACAGTCTGCGTTTGAAAACAGCTTCCAGTAAGTATACCCACCCTCACACTCCCCTGACAGCAACCCTCACCTGTAGTGTCTGTTTAAATCAACAACACACGGCCAGTGACGACAATGAAAGCCCTGTAGCCTTCAGTCAGGGTTAAACATTCACTTCATCCTGGAGGGGATCCTTTCAGTATTTCACTTAGAGACATAGTGGGTGGCTGCATATTTCCCCTCTGAGCTGATGAATCCATGCTGCGCTGTGGACCAAATCATCACCTCCCTATTTCATCAGCTGAACCTAGCTGCCATTGCTTATGCTATTTCTGTCACTATACAGTACATTTCTTTGACAGAGTTTAAAATTACTATCAACCTCCTCACTCAGAATTGGACAAACAGATGAGTCATACTCTAAGCACAGCACATTGGATATTGTTTGATTGATATCAGACCCCTAGGCATGTTGTTTACTGTTCACTACATTGGTAATAAGTTTAAATGTAGTTTAATATTCTATTTATTTGCATCTTTACTCTGGGAAAGTCCTTGAGCATATTTACGTGACCTTGCCTGAAAGTGACTGGCTGCTGTCCGACACAACGCACGTGGTGCGTTTCTTATTAATCACAATGAATCAAATGAAAACTAAATCCACAGCGCTTGTCTTGTTTGATTTACAGCAATGTGTGTTCCAGCGCGGACAACCCACTGTGATCCCTGTCTGTCAGGAACACATTCAAACAGAGCTGCAGCTGCCAACGTTTGCTGGAAAGGTTTAGAACAAAAAACAAGTAGAATTTACACACCAAAGAACAACAGTTTTTTTTTTTTTTTTCCCTCCTTGTCTGTAATGAAACCTGAGAGAATTTAATTTTACAACTGGCAGCAGGAGTGCCATGAGTGTTATAAAAAGTCTAATCTTATTGGCTGGAGTGTTGAACTCCCTCCTCACCAGATAAATAATAATTTGATCATAATTCTGCTTTATTGATCTCCATGGCACGCTAAGAGGTCCAGATGCTTGCTGACGCTAAGGCCTGAGCACTCACTTTCCGCCTGCGGGATGGATACTGTTCACTTCAGCTCCCTGCTGCCTCCACTAATTTAAAAAAAAAAAAAAAAAGAGTGTCCGTTGTTGTTAAGAATGGCTTGAATTAGAGAAAAAAAATATTATAATGAATGTGCAAAGGCAGCAAATATCATCTCAGAGATTAACATAGCAATGTGGAGCTTTAAGCGGGGTGTCTATGGTTTACGGTCCACAAGGTTATTCATAAATACAAAAAAATGCAGCTACAACCATACTACCACCATCCATGTGTATGTATTGTGTTATTATGATAATGTATGGTGAGAGTATAGGGAAATGGAATCAACCAGAGCTAACACAGGGAGAGAGGAAGGGTCAACACGCAACAGTCACGCACATTCACACCGTGATCAATACATAGTCTCCAGTTGCACACTAATTAACACCCATCTGCATGCCTTACATGTTATAGCTGTTAAGCGCCATGGCAACTGTAAATGGAAAGAAAAAAAGACAGAACAGAAAAGACTGCTTGGACTACTTTCTGGCATGAGGATCAGTTTAGCGGTGAGCAAGGAAAATGCTGCTGCCCATCTGCTCACACTGGAAAAAGTCATATTGTGCATTTTGTGTTTGAATTCAGGGCAAAGAACTGAACTTCTTTTTGGGCATCTCTGCTTTTATTATCCAGAGATGGCAGAGCAGAGACAGGGATTGAAGAGGTAAATGGGCCGGCTGGCCAAGAGAAAGCCTTGCTGCTCAGGAGGGTCTGTACCCAAACCTTTTCGCCGTCAGGTTGCCCTGAATGAGTGTGTTAGAGCATTTACTGTGGGAACAGCTGATCTGGCCGAGCACCAACAACGCTAAATCACAGAGTTGCGAAGCAATGCAAGCTCAGAGGTATGTACGGCAACTTTTCTTGGTGGGACTTTCTTAATCTTTGGATTCATGTGTTGTGAGAAGTTCAAGTCAAAACTTGCAAAAGATTCGACTGCACTCTGATAAAGATCACTTCAAACAAATCGGCATTTGAACGAAAGCGAGTCAGAGACATCAGCTGAGTCTGTATCAGCGTGTGTGTGAGAGAGAGAGAGGGAGACAGATGAGTGTGTGTGTGTGTGCCTGTTTTGTTTTTGAACTTTTAGGATAGAGCAGTAGTGTGCTCGTGTCATGGCTGTCTATAGAAAGCAGTGGGATGAAATATGTTATTCTTTCCCACTTTTTTTTCTGGAGGATAAATAACGCCGCACAACGGCAATTTCACAGGAGCATGGAGATAGGAGTTTCAGGAGAGCAAACAGGCAACAGCAAATACAACCATTTAACCTCTTCAACCTGTGTACCCTGGTGAGGCAAATGGCAAATACATAACGGTACTATCACACACACACAGAGCCAAGCCGGCTGTGGGAAGGCTGGAGACGATATACTGCACGTTGCAGTCAGCCTGGCTGCCGTACCGTGTCAGCAGATTCTCATTATTCCCATGCAGCTTCTGAGGCAATTATCGGGTGGGGAAATACCAGCTCTCTATTGGGTGGCTTTATTTGTTCCGGGGTTATTGCCATTTCTCAATGTGTGGCTCAGAGCGACACGGCCGTCCCTTAGCGGTGTGCGCGCAAGCCGCTGAATAGGTTTGGATGCGTTTGGTTTATTATTTCACCGGTGAAAAGCCAATGTGGAATCTGTTGCTGGGAATTCACTTCAGTGTCAAAAGTCAAAGAGGACTCTGCTTTTCTCCTGGTAATTACCGAGAGCTGAATTAAACCGCGCTGAGCAGAGCTTAGCCAGAAACAATACAGGGAGCTTCCACCAAGGTTCTGATGTATTAATTTCCTCTTGACTCAGTGCTGTCCACTGTTAAAGGGGAAGATCTTGTTGCCTGGCAGTGCTCAGTAAACACTTCATCTAATTCTATTCATAGAATAAGAGCTTCCTGCATCAACAGCAGTATTGAGTATGTTGGTTTAACTGTGTCCTGTCCAGATGTGGTAGCTTCTGGTGTCTGTGTGTGTGTGTGTGTGTGTGTGTGTGTGTCCTTGTGTTCATTGTTGTGTGTCTCTGATTGCTGCTGAAGTGCAGGAGATAAGGCCAGGAAGTCCTTAGAAATGGATTGCACACACTGACTGAAAGATGGTGTTGTTTACTCATGTCAGGTTATTGAAATCAGGCTCCTGAAACACGTTGCGTCCATGATGTTGCTTTACCTTGATTTCACAATGTGGTTCAAAGCATAGAATTCAAGGCGTTGTCAGGAGCAACAACCTACTATTCTAATGTTGGCTTTTTAGGTGGCTAGTTTTTTTTTTTTTTTTTTTGCACACACAACAAATGAATGGATTGTATCACCGTCACTGCAGTCTGATGAATACATACGTAATTTCACATGTTGTGGAACGCACCTGCTCCGTGTTTAAGAACACACAAAGCACTTTGCATTGCATTTGCATAAAATGGTGCACGCAGGTAATTTGTCATGATTGCTGAGGCATGGCATGATTCTGACATTGACTGCAGGATGTTCCCACGAGGACTGTGGGGATGTCCACTGAACACCTGAACTAGAGGCTCTGGCAGCACAGGGCGTTAAAACTCAAAAGCTTTCAGCCCACGTTAAACGATTCTTGCTCTGAGAAGAGCTATTAATAGCATGGTATGCTTCTTCTCCCTCAAAGAGACACCCGTGGTGCTAAATTACATTTAAACAATTATGTTTGACACTGAATGAAGATTGAAGGTTAATTACATGCCATGGCTGAGGTTACTTAAGACCCTGTCTCAATGCTAAAATCAAGTCATACAAGTCAGGGATTCTCTATCAGGAGCCTTCGTGCTGGTCGACATTTGATAAGAGCTGAAATGAATAATGGAATACATGATTGATAGGTTGTACTAAAGAAATTGCAACATAACAAGAAGAATTCAAAGTTCTATTACTGTGTAATTTACAAAGTGCTTTCAAGGCAAAATGACGAGTGTGTCAAAAATCAGTCAGAGCTGTCCAAGATATTATGCATGATTTTTCATATACAATTCATCAAGTACACGCTACACCCAAGATAACAATTTAATAGTTTGGCATCTGGCATTTTAGCCACCATAAAATAATTTTAAATTTCAATCATAACCCCAATGGCCTCAGTCATGTTTTAAAAAAAATGTTCTGCTAGAAAAATAAATAAATAAATAAATAAATCGCAAGGCATCTGCAACATTTCCATATGATGTTGTCCTATTGACAGCAAAATAAACTTCAGGTCATCATGAAAAATCAGCATCAATTATTTAATCAGATGTTGGACCCATAGAGTTACTTGTTGTGCAATGTGAATATGTCTAATCAGTCCATTACACAGTGGATCATTCACACACACACACACACACACACACACACATTGCCTAGGCCTGAACCACTCACCCTAGCTAGCCCCCCACTCAAATGTTACACTATCCAATGTTTAAAAATTATATTTTACTCCTGAAACCAATATCCTTAAAGACAAAATACCAAAATCACTTGTCTCACTCTGCTTCTAGTTTCAAACATGCCCACACTCTACTTATTAGATTCCTGACTCAACATTTATCTGCAGGCTGACATATTCCCTTTCTTTCTTTCCTAAACAGGAAATAAATATTTACAAAATACTCCCCTATAATGAGACAGTCATGGCATAAATTAATTTAATTTGGCCAATCTGGTTAAGATAACAGACTAATGGGGATAGGGCCTTTCAATTTTAGAAGTTTTTGACCTTTGATTTTGCTGCCTCATCTGAATAATTTGTATGTAATTACTACTTCCTGGCATGGTCAGCACTGAGAGAGAAGATGATATATGTAATTAATTAGTATCTTCAGTTTACTCGTATTTGATCTGATCAGTAGTTATAATTTATATGTCAAGTGGAACAAAGTTATGGCCATCCTCTTCAATATCACTCTACTTAAGAGCCCCAAATGAGATGAGAGTTTCTAGTTGATGACTGAAGTCAAAGACTTGACCTGGCCTTGGTGGGAATGTCAGAATGAATGGGGTGGCAGGCCACCACAAGTATCCTACTGATACCAAAGCCAATGCACACTTGCTGCTCCCAGCTGGAGAGGAGTCACTGCCACAGGGAAGCAGCAGGATTGAAAGGTCTCCTGAACGATTTATAGTGGAAGGTGGACTCAGAAAAATGTGTACAGTGACACACACCGTGCTTTATAATGTGTTCATTCCCAACCCAAATACTATTATTATTGTTTTGGTATTTTTTTATTTTACTGTTACACCAAAATACAGGTGGAAATAAAACAATTTAATGTTGTCAAACTTATCAATAATCATAACATGGTTGTCACATTCTCGTTTAGTCTTATATTGTTGAGGAGGTTTATATTGAGGGCCATACGGTCAGCAGACGTCGCCTCCTGCACAAAGTTAATCAGCTTGTCAATGACACTAATATAGATCCTGAATAAAGCAGATTTTGGGCTTCCACAATCTTAAATTATATAGAATAGAATTTGAATTGCCTTAAACTGTCCTGACAATAAAGGTTTAAAGCCCAAAATGAAATGGTATTTAATATTAAATTAAAATAACTTATGAAACTATTTTCTCTCTGTTTTCCCAGTGTTGATGGTCAACATGTGTAGAACCAAACTGTGTACCTGCTCAACTAGTTTCACAAAACATTTAAGATCTAGATATATATTGGTGGAATCTCATGTTTTGGACATCCTTAATTCAGCTGATCCAGGAGGCCATAGAAACCAAAGGTAATGAGTTGTCTGGCTCAACCAGGGAGACATGCTTGGGTGAATCAATCCAAACCTACCGTACCTCCCACCACAACAGGGAATCGATCCCCAGCTACATTAGAATATTCAAGTGGTTCTGCCTATTTCACAACCTATTGGCAGAATCAGGGGACCAGAACAAGCTGTACTATTACAGCAGATTTAACCATTCCATCTACAAGCAGAAGAAGAGAATAATTCCAGTGCCAAGACCAGGAAGAGGGCGTGCCGTTGATTGAGGAAAACCCAATACCAATTTCTTAATGGTACAACTGCTTAGACCGTCTCAAGCAACACATACTGAGGTCAGTGAAATAGGCAGAGGAAAGGCTGAGAAACATAAAGGAATCCCACTCACCTGGTTGTTTCAAGGCTTTACTCTTCCCACAGTTGCAGATTTAGAGGATGAACAGAGGTCAAGTCAGATGTGCAGGCATCACCACGGGATCAGGATGCAAAGTGGACAGCTGAAACACCTGTGGCACAAGGAAAACACATACATCAATTGAAGGACATCTTTGGGAATACGTGCAGAAGATGGGCCATCTACCTACTGCCAAGGGGTTAACAGGTTCAGGGTTTGAGAATTACACAATCCAAGCCAAGGGCCTTCAAAGGAAGGTGGCAAGCGTCCCTGACGTTGGATGTAAACCGAATGTCTTTTCCTTGCCAAATGATTAAATATTGTAAGGCCCTGGTTCTAGTGCTACTTGTTTTCTGTCATTTCCATCTCTCTATTTCCACTGCCTAACAATATGTGTATGTTTTATAAAAAATATTATGTTGTGTAATGGATCTTTCTGTCATTTGCCACACAAATGTCTTTGAATGAAGATGATGAGGGGCTCCCAGTCATCTGCAAGCATTTTCTGCCTCATAGCGTTTACTATTAAAGTAAAAACATTCAATACGCAGCGCTTTGTGTGTTTCTTGTCTCCTGTGTGCCATGAGCATCACAAAGGTTTGAACCCTGCTTAGTGATGAAACTGTTGACTGATTCATACATATTGGTACCATCTATTTTTCCATCAGAAATTCATTAAAATGACTGAGTGGATTTGTTGTCAGGCAGTGCTGGGACAGAATCAAAAGAAAACCTTGGGCTTTTATTTGTGACTGAATGAATTGCTAAATATCAAAACCTCACTTCAAGTGTCGTGACACATCTAAATGGCATTGAAGCAGGGGATGTGCGAAAGAGGCAGTACATCCTTCAATTGAAGCAGTTTGTTATTGCACATGTTGTACACGTCGTATGTAGCCGGACTTCAACAAATCATGACTATAAACAGAATATATAGAATAGAAAAGTGGAATTATAATCATCTAAAGTAGAAATTGAGCATCAGAATAGTGCTTTTAATTAACTAGTATTGAAATTAAGTGACCACTGTGCATACCAGGTGGCTTTTGAACACCAGCGTCATGTTTCCTGGAGCTTGTAACTAACTTATCTCCACACATGACCTGAAACACATCTCTGCTTCCCAGGTCAAGCACAATCAGCGCCTCGCCCATCTTGGCAAAGGAGCCTTTGCCCTACAGGAAGTCTGACCTTGCAGTGACATGTTGCACAGCCCCTTGAGTCCTACTTAGCACTTCACTTTTTAAGCTATAGACACACGAAATAGCATGAAAGAGTTTCTAGAGTAGAAGGCAACATAATTGCTTTTGTAAGGAACCCATTTTGAAGTCTCAAGGGTTCTAATGTAATTCCCATGATAGTGGCATTATCTAACGTGCCTTTCAACCTCCCACAGTGATATGCTCATAGCTGCAAGTAATCATGGCTAGAGGGAAAGATTAGACGCTGTGCTCGGAGGGCTTTGGTCTGCAATTACCTTGATGCCTCTCTTTTGCAAATGATTAATTGCCCTGCACTTTTTTTAAGTGATCCAATTTCCAGATCATTAAAGCACCTTTGGCTTGATCTTTGTTGTGGCACACATCATCTACAGCAGCCTCCCTCCCACCCGCTGACCTGCACCTCCAGCATCGAGAAACCATCCTTCACGTTCAGCAAAAACAACACCCAACAAATCGCTTCTCAATAGGGAGTAAATGACTCTTTCACAATCAATGCCATTTTCCTCAGTCGCGACACGTTAGTTATTGCCACTTGGTTCCAAGGCAAGTTATTTGTCAAACAACTGGTTCATGTATGCTTTTGGTGAGGCAGTATTTCCAGATTGGTTTCCCAGTGAGACTGAAGGCTCTCTTCAACATGAAGGTGGCCATGATGAAGAATCTTACATCACCACTGCCACAATGCTATTAAAGACTCCCAGAGCTCACAGAGAACATAAATCTTCTACATGCAGGTGCTTGAGATGATGTCTACTTGATAAGAGTGCTGGAAGACCACTGATGCTTTCTTACACTGCAAACCATTACGGCAGTGTGGGAATGTGTAGCTTTTCACTAGCTGTGGCTCAAACGAATCGCTCCTGTGATCTGACTGCTGCCTCGTCAGTGCTATTCTCCCTGTTGGCTGGCGTCACCAAACTCACTAAAGCCAATACCAGGATACCCAGTCTCACCAAACCGATGCGCTGCTTACTGTGAGGTGCTGCACTTTGGTGCCAGCAGCCAGAATTAGTGGTATCAATTTAAGCCTGCTTCCTGCGTCACCACTGCACTGGCACGCTTCGCTGATCTCCAAGATGGAGAACAACTCTAAACTAAATTAATTATAACAAGAATTACAATTCAGTGTAATTCTGGCAAATGTATCTCATTGCAAATATGTTTTTGTCCTGGGAGTGATTAAATTTTGTGTAAAGAAAGTTTAAAAGTCGTTTTTTCATTTTCCTTCAGAGATTTGTTTGCCACAAAGGATGAAAAAAGCAATTTCTCGACTTCTTTGTTTCTCTCTAATGCTTTTACGCTTGACCTTGAAGAGAAATACCTCCGTGATCATTGTCTTTTTCCCTAGCCGTCTACCTGGGCGTGACAAAATAGGCTGCTGCTCGAAGAGACAATAAGCAAAGCTTGCTGAGCTGAGTACTGGCTGTTATTTATTTCTCTCTCTCTCTGTGTATGTAAGTGAGTGAGACACAAAGACAGATGGCTTGGGTTTTCCACACCATGCATCATATGTGACACCGTCATCTTACATCAGCTTTGATCATCATGCAAGAAAAAAAAAAGAAAAAAAAAGGGCGGGGGGGGGGGGGGGGGGGGGGGGGGGCTGGCTTTAATAAATGAATGCTCTGAAAATTCTCATCCTCATTTAGCCAAATTCTATACAACCCAGTTCCTTCGTAGTTCTGTTCGTAACCAGAAATTTACTATTCACAAGTGTTATTAACAGAAACAACGTTCAAAACACGTATTGGCAAAGGTCTTTGATGAGGACATGGGGAATTCGTTTAAAGCAATAGCATTGTGATACATGCTGCAACTATACTCAGCAGTGAATGGCAATATGACACCCATTTGTCACATGGCAGGGCTGTGAGTCTGTTGTTGTGTAGTTGTGATTAAACCTATTGAATGAGTCCCACAAAAAAAAAAAAACAGATGCCACTTCAAGTGCAACAAAAGTGTCATCCCAAAGAATTTGAGGCAAACTACCATTTTTGTCTGATGTAATGCATAGTTTGTTTTTTGTTTTTTTGTTTTGGGAAAAAAATGGCGATCTGCGGGATGCATTACTCAAGTCAGGTAAAGACAAATAGATTTGGTAGATATAAGCTTCTTGTCCTCTTCCTTCCTCTTGATCTAACAGCCAAAGCAAACAACCCTTCATGAGTGTGCAGCAGCTTCCTGTGTCTACCAGGCTACATCCCATAGAGAAGGTTCTTTCATGCACTATTGAATGACATGACTATCTGGGAAATAGAGTGACCCTCATGAGGATTTTTTTTTGTCCCACATCTTTCTCCGAGTTAGAACGAAGGGCTCTGTGCCTTTAAGTACAGGATGAGATGTGAGTGATGTCTGCAGAGAGTAAAATGTTCTTATCCGCAGGGTACGATCATGAACACGATTGACTTCGCAAGCACGAACCGCATGGTGACCTAGAAAATAGATAGATCAACCCGTGACCAAAACATAATAAGCTAAATCAAATTGACAGCGCCACATGTGTCCATCAATAGCCTATGTCCAGAGAAAGTGTCCTTGACCTTGAACAAGATACTAAAATCCTTCCTTCCCAATTACTGTAAATCAAGCCTGATAAGAGCATCAACCAAATGTCAAAGACAAAATGAACATAATGAAAACCATGTGCCAAGACAGGTTTATCAAGACATCTCAGAGGGTGGGCTCATATCGACGTTACTGTCATAAAGTGTCCAGTCAGAGTATATCCACATATACATATATCCTGAAATTTAATGTCATTGATTAAGTCTGTCTCTGCTCCTAAGGAGCTGCAGTGTGAACATGTCACACACCTATTCTGCTGTAGCTATCCAATCATAATGTATCCATCTTGCTACACTTTCGAATTTTATTGTAACCCCTAAAATGTACATATTATTTCTTCTGTGTCTAAGTCACTGTGAGTAGGTGGACTGTCAGCCATGTGCAGTCCAGTGACAGCGAACTGTGGGTGGCCCTCTGCCTTATAATCTCTGTTCACGCAGCAGGTGATGACCCTCGTGAGCAGATCCTTTGCAATACTTTTAAAAGCAGAATGTCATCACGAGAATAAGCATGTGACTCGACTGAATCATTAAAGGTGAGAGTTGCTGTCGACTTAAGAAAACAGCTCAAACTCATATATTTGATTGAGCCTTAAACGTTGACACTGCAATGCAAAATGTTTACATAACGCACACATTGATTTCTTATTATTGACTTTTTTATTCTGGAAAAGCATGGTTGACTTTTGAATCTAGGCACAAACATTAATCATAAATCAGGAGGAAAACGTGATGTGTTAGCGTTTCTTGTGTCACAGCGTGAGTGAGTGTGCTGACGTTCACGCAGATAATACCCCAAATCCCAGTTATGCTCTTAAGTAGACCAAGCTGTTGTGAATCAACGTATTACATTTGCAAACATGTATACATTAACGTACCTCCTGTTACCATGGCAACAACTCATGGTAATTGCAGTGTTTAAACATACAACAGGACAGACTGCGTATACCTCTGCATTTAAGAAAGGCCTCTACATTCCACAGGATTGTAAGGAGTAAACTTGCACAGTGTACTCATGCAACACTTATGTGTCATTTACATACAATAGAATAACAAACAAAATATAGTTTTCTTTTAAAATGAAGCATGATTTCTTCTGTGCATTACATCCCTGGGTGGTATCTTTCAAACACGGGCCTCTCTTTGTGTTCTATGTCGTTCTTTGGAAGTGTGCTCAGATAAATTTGTGTGTATTCTATGAGACAACGGCAGCAGAGTACTTATGTACCACAAAGCTGTACCCAGTAAATCCCTTTACATGATAGAAATATGGCCCCTGCATCCTTTGGAAAGCTGACCTTGGATTCTTGTTTAGCGCTTAGCAGCGAGGATTAGAGGAAATCTTCCACAAACACACATTTTGCTTCAAGAGATCTGGGCCTATTTCGCCTCAGCTTTATTTCAAAAATGCAAAACAAGGCTACTTTTGAAATGAAGTCAGTGGATATTGACAGAAAGGAAAAATACTGTGCAAGGGGCTGATTTTCCCTCTTATCATTTTCTTTTGGTGTGTCAAAAGTAGGTTGAGCTGAAAGGCAAAGAAACTTACTGATATTCACTTCTGAGAATAAAAGACTTTCTAAAAGTCAAGCTAAACTCTTGGGCAACGTGACCTTCCCATACATTAATGAACCTGTTTTAGCTTTTTAACTGTAATGAACTGGCTGCCTTTTTATGCTAAAAACTACCAAACCCCAGGAGTGTGCTAGATAACTGAATCTCATTGGCTGGGTCTATGCAATATATGGGGAAATATGCTTGATGGTTTAGTTGGTTTGATTAAATAACTCCAGAAGTGATCTCCTGACATTCTCTGGAGGGGCTGAATTTGAGAACACAAATGACCGAGTGAGCGACTTTCTTCAAGCAGTCCCCTAGTCGCGATAATGCCAGCCTCAGTCCTGAGAACATAGCAAGAGAAGAAGAGCACACCAAAGCTACACTTGTACGGTTTGGTGCTAGCAGTGCTAGCAGCAGTTCCATGTCACCATATAATTGTATGGAGAACTGCAGGAGTACCTCATATTGACTCAAGCACACTTGACCCTTCAAATATAAAACTTGGTAGATTACCTCTTCTCATGCTGGAGAGCTGGTTGAACGGCTTATCTCAATGTAAGGGAACTTATTTTCCACTTATAATGCTGCTCTGCTGCTCAAGGGCCAGTTGTTGATTTTACAGGGACACACCTTGAATAAAATGCAAAACTATTTTGCAGTCTATTTAACATTCGACAATCCGGGGGATGAGACGAGGATGGTGAAACCAGTATGCAAGACAAATAAAGTTGAAATGATGCTGATATCTGTGGCTGGAATAAACACTGTTCACCTTGGTGGATTTAATGTCTCACATGAGGTCATGGATAAAGCATTTTTACAAAGGTTATATTCTGTTGTATAAGTTTTCTTTGAAATGTTAAAGCTCGGGGATTTGCTCACATTATGTGAGACATAATCGTGTTAACTGGGGTTACAGTTAACCACCAATGGGACTAGAGCCCATTGATCATTGTCACAGCTATAACAGATTACAGCTTTCCTTGACAGTTTCCAAATAACTTTGTGATTTCTAGGACTAGGACATTCATCCACTCATTTTCCATTCACAAGGTCTCACAAAGAAGGATTAAGGTGAAGACATTTCATTTTACGAAAAATTTGCTGCACCTGCACAAGGAAACCCGTAATTTGGTGCATTATTAAGTCTATCATGGCAGCCAGTCATGATAACAAAGTGTGTCTGATGCAATATGGTACTAAAAAATATTTGTTGTGAAACAAATCGGACAGAATGGATCCTGTTGGGAGAGTTTTTATGTCGACATGGAAGGGATGGCCTTTTCTTTGCTCCTTTCATGAAGGATGGGCTGATGTTCCAATGCTAAAGGAGATAAGTGAGCCATTGAAGCCCCTTGTCTTACCCTTAAGAGAATTTGAACAGCTCTCGTTATGGCTGCTGCTGAAATACTTCTGGGTCATTTCCCTCAGTTAGGAAGGTTCTCTACTATACATTTGACCGAGAGATACTAAGCATGAGAGATGAAACGGTTTCCCTGATCACATAACAGTTTAACACATACTGCGACGGAAATGTTTTCAATAGATATGCCCTCTGCTCATCCTGTCACCTAAATATCACCAAATGTGCACGGTCCCTCTCTCTGTACACTGAACTTGGACACGGTGCTGTGCACGCAAGGATAGGACCCAATGTTTTTATTGACCATTAACAACGTGGCTAAGTCAGAGTCACTGCAGCTCATTATAGGGGCTACATCAGGTTATACAACGAAACGTGTCCTCTCTCATCCAAGCAGCTTCATCAGTTGGGTTCACCAGGTCTTCTTCATTGAGGGCCAGATGGCTCTTGGACTTATTTATTTGTTGCCACGATGTAATGACTCGTGGCTACGACATATTCGGCTTGTTCTTTTGTGTTATTATGTCTTGACCATGCAATATTTTTTATTTCCCATATGTCAAAGAAATGTGCTGTTGCGGTAACTGAGGGAGGAGCCGGTCCCGAGGCAATGTGTGTTTAGTAAACTCCACCTTGCTCCCAGGGGAGTGGAGATGAGAAAGAGACCAGTTAAATGTTAGAGGTTCACATGCGCATCGGTGCGAGCATGGAATATTTTGCACCTCACAGATTATTGGTCACGTGTGTGGTGTCTTGTATTCATGAATTTCCTTGAAGGTCAGACCAAACACTCTTGTGGTCAGTGTACAGTTCCCCACCCCTGCCAAGTACTGTATTGCTGTTAACCATTGCAAGACCAGAATTTAACTTCACCTAATGGCCTCTTCACGCAGTTTATTTCCAAAACCATGTCAACCTGGATCAGAAACCAACAGGTTCAGGACTCAAATAACTGAGAGAGGAGTAATTGTAATTCTTATTAGGTAACATCACTTCATCATCATCTAACAACAGACAGGGACTACACTTTATAACTAGACAGCGACAATGACCACTGAGAATGGCCATTGCCTCCAGCTTCCCGCAGTACAGTTTTATTTAAAACTCATCACATCCCATTTATGTGTGTTGCAGTAATCAGCTGAAACATATTTTCGATTCAGACAGTAGTAACCTGCAGTCCGAATTAATTTCTAAAATGAACACATCCTCCACATTCGTGTTGGATCGCACCAGTATTCTGCTATATGAGGAGGAGGGTGTGCCTATGGCCTCAGGCATTGTATCGATTCTGCTGGGTCGTGGGGAGCCGCAGCGATGCTATGCTACACATGTCACGTCTGGGATGAAGAACACAGCAACACAGGCAAATACTCTGATGCTCTCCACTATTAAATGTCAGAACTGTGTTTGTTTGTCTTTTTGTGTTCAGTTTTGACAAATCCATTTGCTGCTGTTAACCTTCACACACTTTCTTTTGACTTCTGATGTTCAGCTCCTCACAATGCTGCTTTAGAGCAGCCACAATGCAACTTCAGGGTGATTTATGAAGCTGCAGTTTGTGGTGCCGTCGAGTTGAACTGTGTTGTGCTGGTGTTTCTGATATTTTTATCACCCCATTTATATAAATGAGCGCAGAGGGTAAAGTATTGTCTTGACCGTTGTGAAGGTAAGATTCATTGTAGATTTATTGTGTTCGACTGTGTTTGTTCCAGGGTTTATTAGAGTGACCTGGCTAAAAAAAAAAAAAACAGAGTGTGCAGGCAAGTTAAGAGTAAGAGAACAAGAATAACAGCTCTATGATAGCACAACATGAACGCTTGTGTTTCCTGGCTGTATCATGTTGTGTTGGATGAGTAAGTGTTACTAAAGTCGACGGTAGCTACAAGGGAAATGCATGATGCCAAAACCAAAAATACACCAGCAACAGCAAAACAAGGATGGATTACAAGCCAGATAACGAAAAAGAAGTTATTTTAATGTATTTCAAGGTTGTCAAATTTTGCCTCTTTTGTTCAGAAAGAAGAAATATCCATTTACAACACAAATAAAACTGTTACATCAGAAAAATTTAGAAGACATCTACATCTGTCTTTGTTTCCAACGGTGTTAAACAAGTGTTATCATCAAAGTTACCTGAACATTCAGTCCAGGCAAATATGTGCTGTCAAGTATTTTGTTCTTCGAGCCCATGCACTGTTTACAAAGGTTTTCTCCAAAAACACCAATGAAGACTTTATTTTTTCATTTGATTTTAGGAGTGATGGTGTAAATATGTCCTGTGACAACATCAGAATATGATTATCTACTTCTGACAACTTGTACTGAGAAAATAAAGGATGCAGCTCAAGGGAAATTGTCTTTAATTGGACAATGAATGATGTGCTGCCCTAAAGCATGAGAAACCAATTATGTGGCAGCTATTGAAAACAAACAGACCGCTTCATTCAGTTGTTCCTTTGAGGAGAGATTCATAAATTCCAGATCAAGCAAATGGAGTCAGGGCATCTAATGATGTCGACAGATAGATCTGAAGATTGATGGGGCGGCAGGTTTTAAATGCAGCCACCGTGATGAAGAGCAAGGAGGGACTGAGGCTAATTCTCCCAACATGGTGTGAGCTTTCCTTTACAAATCTCACACACACAGATTTCATGTTGCGAAGTCAGAAATATTGTCTCATCCGTAAATAAATAGCACAGCCATGAACCCAGCAGCGTTTCAGTGCACCTCAGGACGTCTCACTCTACATTCCTCTCCCGTCTGCTCGACAGGGACGCAGGTTGGCGCAGACGAGGACGTTCACAATTCAAAGGTCAAGTCAAGGAGGTTATGTATGCAAGGTGGAGTGCAAGCTATTGAACAAGAACATTTCTCATTAGAGCTCGCTGAGCGGTGTCCCGTCATTGCTCTTATGCAAATGATGAATCATTTTCTGAAGCTGTACAAGACACAGTCATCCTGTGCGGAGGCATATGTAATCTGCTCTCTTGAGGCTGAGCGCTGCAGCTGCTGATGTGTTTCAAACTGATATGCGAAGCTAATGCGACCCTTTGCCATCTTTATTAGTTCATTACGTCCATTGTTATAAACTAGGATTGTGTTGGTCTCTGAATGAAGTGTTAATGTGAGCGATTCTGAAGTGTGTTGTTTGTTTAAAGCATATATACAACACATTTAATGTAATTACCAAATGTATTCATTATATTGTTTTGATTCTGCTGCATGCAAAATGGATGACAGTACAGACACTGGCAATCATGCGAGTTCCCTTTAAAAAAAACAAACAAAAAACAAAAAAAAAAAATTCTACATTCCTATGTGAAATCATTTTGAATATATATCTATTTCCAGCTAAGACTGAGACAGCATATCAAGCGGTGGCCTGGTGAGCAGGACTATTTTCCCTGCTGGCAGCTCATGACAGCGCTGGAAATACAATGAAAAAGTCCCACCACTCGCCTGTACGTCTCATACATCCTCAGCCATGCAGAAGGCCGTCCGTCAGTTTTACTGCACATCGGCTTCCTCTCAACGCCACATCGATGACTGATGGCCCTAAGTGTAACTAGATAACTACAGCGGGGATGATAAAAATGTGAAAACACACATCCGAGACAGGAAATTGGCCGTTTTGGAGCAATTGATACAGACGAGCTGAAGTGATTTGACTTCCTGTAATGCTCCTCCCTTGAAAAGCCGGGGTGTGTGGCCGTCCATGGGGACACAGCTGCACTTGGCTGGACATAGTATCGCGGGACGCGTACCCATCTTGAAGTTTTTCATCTTTTTAAGTTAATGTCACAGGGAGAACAGTTTTTTTTCTAATTCCCGGCCATCAGCAGCGAGTAACATGAACTAAAGAGGTGTCACAGAACAATATCCAGGTAAAAATAAAGTAATGACTCGAAGTGAATACGTATGAAATGGGTCACTGGAGCTTAATGGCGAGTAGAATATCAAAAGAGAGTGAGTCAGCCCTAAGAAACTGCAAGGTGACACTGATGATTCTCAGAGAATGTCAGGATTGTACCTGAACAGGTTTTTAGACTTCATCTTTCTCCTGACTGAAACAGTGGAGTGATTGATGATGCTGCTGCTGATAAAACGTTAAAAGGTCTGTTTTTGTAAGGAGCTGCTCTCGTCTTGCTGACCACTTAGAGCACTTCACAGTACAGCGATGCCACAGCTGCTGTTTCAGGGTTGTATGCATATTATTCAGGTCAACAGTTTAAACCTGTTTTTAACTGAGCACATTCGAGAAATCACAAATCAACTCTACGTGATCAGAGAGAAAAATAGAAATCATATCGACTGAGGTGAAACGTGCTCTGATGGATCGTCTCCAGCACATCTTTTATAAACCTCGATCACATGATACAATTACAATCCCCCGTATTTCAGCCGGCGCAGACACTCTGCATACAAGTGGGTGTAAAAATCAGTTGAGTGCTGATTAATAATTCATCTGTGTGCTGTCACAAAGTGCTCGTGGTCCAATGCTTATCAGACTGCATTACCTCTGACACCGCTGGGATTGCAACGCTGAGGAGGATTTATTTTTTGACCAGCCATAAATAACATTTGCTGCTGCTGATTAAGCGAGGCGACGATTCATGACAGTACAACACTCACAGGTAAAATAAACAGATTTATTTTATATTTTAAAGGAGAGTTCACCTCAATTTATTCCCCTCAACTGTAAGATCAAGTGTGGAGGAGGGGGCTCCCTCAGGTATATTAACTCATTCTATATGTATATTAACACTGAAACCTACCACAGTGGTGAAAAAAGAAACCCACACATAGCTGTGCTGACCTGGCAAATATCAAAAGTGTGAAGTTGAACATATCAGGAAAACATTCAGACCAATAACGTCTGATCATTTTTTCTGCAATTAGAAGGGCTGACAGAGCATACCTGTGCAGAGGCTGATGCTTGTCGCCGTGTGTGGTCGAGGTTGTAGTCACCGTCCAGGGAGAGGGTCAGACCTCATAATTTCCACTGCAGTTGTGGATGTAATCAAAATTGGCAGTTCTCTCTTTGTTCATGTCGCTCTGACTGTGGTGCGTGTGAGTGAAGTTTGTGTGCGTGCGTGTGCAGCCAGACTGCCGCCATAGATTGAATAAAGTAGCGGGATTAAGATGAAGAATTATATAAACCAAGAGTAAGTACATCAAAGTCCACTTTGCCTTTTGGCGTTTTATGCAAAACCTATCCATTCTGCTTCTATTTAACTTTGTAATTACCCTGTAATTATACTGATACAACTTGATATACTACGAATTAAGTAGATATTTCCTTACACTTTAACAATGTATTCATATAATTGTGTAATTATCCATCTCAACTGGCACTACAACATTACATTTAAGGAAGACAGAGGCCAAACACTTCTCCACTAAATATATATTGTACATGCTGGCGATCTAGAATACATTAAGTGTACTTCTTTATGTGTAAAATAATGGGAATCTGAGTATTGACACTACGAGTAATACTAAGCCGTGTTGTCAAACATCTCCACGTGCATGCTTCAGTCGTCCATCTATAAACTGCTGCATTTTGGAGGGAGGCTGTGATGTTGATTGACACCATGGGATATGGAGATGAGACATGTCAGTGTTTGAAATGTCTTTGGACTGCTGTGAGATGAGTCTGCTTTGTCGAGACTTTGTTTAGAGCCCCCCCCCCCCCCCCCCCCCCCCCTTGTCGAGACTTTGTTTAGAGCCCCCCCCCCCCCCACATGTGAGCTTAACTGAGCTAATTGTTGGCTGCCTTGACTAAGTGTCAGACGGCACCCTTCATGTATCTGTCGCCGAGGCAGGAGACGACGGACGCTTTTACCCACTCAAACGCAAATCGTGTACACTGCATGCTGATCAGCGGGATCGTGTCGGAATTTGGGCAGAGCAATAACACTCACAGGCAGAAACTGCGAGCTGGCTGATTCAGAGGAGCTGCTGGAGCTGCTTACTGCGCTGAAGTCGGGAGCCTGGAGGTGTGAGGTGGGCAGAGTCTCCCCCTAATCCGCATCCCCACGCTGCATTCCCCCTTCAAATGATCGGCCACCTGCAAGAACCAAGCAAAACAGAGGACACTCACTCCCTGTCCCAAAGGAATAAACAAGACACTTGATTGTTAACAATAATGTGCGTGTCAGCATATCCAATATTTACACGCTAAAGCAACCTCTATTTAAAGCCTTTTACCCCAACGAGCCTGGCTCTTCAAGTTAAGAGGCTTTAAGATGAATGTTGTGATCTAGTGACACATGAAAATCTACCACACTCCTCTACCTTGGTTTAGTAGGATCCTGTAGAGCTCTGCCTGGAGGTGATCTGTAAACTCCTTGATTTTATTTTATTTTATTTATTTTAGTGAACACTTGCTCATTTGCACATCCGGTGCGTATGGACTATCAAAGGCATTCATTATGTGCCGTTCTGTTCCCTCTAAGTACTTCAGTTGATCACTGGCCTGCTGCGCCGGCTCCTGAGGGAAGTGTGTGGCTTGTAGGCTGCACAGCGGTGGAAAAGGTTCACCACAGTCTCAGAGATCCTCCTGAGGCGTCTCTGTTGTGTTGGTGCAGGGAGGGCGGCGTACACTAGGATCATGACAGCTGCGACCGTAAACCATGTTGACAAACTACAGAGACGAGCAGAGTCAGAGTTATAATTCTTTCGCCTCCTCGCTATAACTAACCCCGGTCACATCCGCGCAGTCATCTGCAAAGGACATCCTCATTTCGCAAGATAAATGACAATCATGGACTTTCCATAAACATAATGAATTAATAGATGAAGATGTAAACAAAAACAAAAAAAAAACAGAAAAAACAGAACAAAACTAGTTAGGTATCATGAGGGTCTATAATTCACAATGGGAGGCATGGAATTAAATATACAAGATACAATGTAAATATGTGGGCAGATTTTCCACCAAAAAGCTCTTTTCAAAAGTGTAAACCACTGCTTTATGAATATAGCTTTGAATTTCCCATTTCTACTCCCTGTAATAACCACATGCTCCATTTCCCTCCCTGTGGGTGAGAGACGATCAGAGTCGATCTTTAGTGTTTTGGAGGCTGCGGATGTCTCAGTAATTTGTTCCTTCATTACAGAAAATAAATAGCAACACAGCTGCCTGTGAAATTTTTACTTCTCCCATTGCCTATAACCAATTCTGAATGACAGCCTTTTACATTGGTAGCTGCTGGGAAAACCCAGTGGCAGGTTAGCGGAACAGAAGCGACATCAAAGAGACTTGGATCCACAAATCAGAGGCTGGAAAATCTACACCATGTTCATCAGCAAACAGTGAAAAAGGGAAACTCACTTGATCCTCCACATGCAGATAAATAAAGATACAAATGGCTCATGCATTTCAATCAGAAAAGATGGAACTTCTTTGATTCCCTGGCTGGGGAAATGAAGACCTTGGATCCAGAGCAAAGTGCTGGAGCATCTGTGCTGCTGTAATTTGTCTGCAGACATGTTGGCAGTAACAGAACTCACCTTGTCCTTCCTCTGCAAGATGGTCTACATTCCACCCGCCTGACTACTGGGAAAACAATTCATTTCAATTCAAGATATTTGGTTTCAGGACTATTAACTGGCGTCTGTGTTGCAGCTTAAATGTTAGAGTATGCAAGCGATTTGGGAAAATAAGAAAAATCCCCACCCAAACATTATACACATCTGATACTGGACTTTGACTGATTCAGCATTTAATGACTGGGTCCCTGATATGGATTTACAAATGAAACAGTTTGTGTTTTTCTTATAAAACAAATGCATTTATTAATAATTTAACTTTAAATTCATCCATGAGCTCTTGCTGGGATCAACTGCTCATAACAAATTACCAGTGTGGAATATGAAATAGTCGCACCTACTGTATAAGCAGCAGCAGCAGAAACAAGCAATTAATTCAGTTACTGCTGATGAAATATTTACTTAATACAGGCACACAACGCTGCTTCTGAAAGGCCCAGCATGGTCTTGTTTGAATGAAAAGAACTATGTACAGAGCAATAAAAATACCATGTTGGCAACACATCTAAAGGTGTATGTTGATATTGGTGACTAAGAGACACCAAGATACAGGGATGTGAGGAGGGTGATGCGTTTTTTTTTTTTTTTTTTTTTAATATATATAAATAAAGTAAACCTTTCATGTAATAACCCTCATCTAAATAATGAACCTGAATAAGAGCATCACTCCTGTAGAGCAACAATAACCAAAATGTAATCGGCTCTGGGCACACATGCAAGGAATGCTAATACCTTTAATGTGTGATACTGTTTTCTTGAAATGCAATAAAACAGGGTTCATTGTCATTCTCCTTAGCACAGTCGCCATGTTTCACAGACACTGGTTTGCTGCCTGAACAATGTGCGTCCTGCTGCTGGAACCAACGTGAATTAATCCTGGGGAAAAAAAGCCTTGGTTGAAATGTGTTGTTTATATTCCAGTCTGATGTCAACCCTCAAAACCGATTCTGTGTTGTTTGTGCAAACAATTGTGTGAAGAATCCACCTTAACCTTAGTTTCTTTTTACCCACAATTCTCCACGGCAGCATGAATAATTGCTCACTATGTGATGTGATGCAAGATACTGCGATATTCTGATTTACGAATTCTCACAGCTGTATTCAGGCATTGATGGCATTACTTGCTGAAACAGCGAACATATTATGCTCGGCTTCCCTCTGATAGAGCAGGAGGAGCTGCCTGAGTGAAACCTGGAAGTCAGCTCCCCGTTAAAACTGCTGCTGGGTATTTTGAGAGTGAAGCTGAGCCCGATAAGGGAATTGGCCCATTGTTTCCCCACTTGAAAGCCATCAGCCTGGGCTTGCAAAAATTATTCCTGCCACTCCGTCACGCTGACAGGACCTCGGAGAATATCACTCCTGCTGCCACTGCTGCTGCTGCCACCCTACCTCCAGCGCAGCATGCCAAGCAGCAAGTAGCTACCACATGTTACTGACAAAGGCAACAAGGACACTTCCCTGACACATTTCTAAAATGCCAGTCTGGGGGGACACCAGCAATCACAGAACTACCTCTCCTGCATCTGCAGCCAAATAAAACACACACATTCCTCTAGTCTTAATAGAAAGCGAGAAACACCACACAGAAAACAGGGTACCGGGGAAGGAGAGAAGATGAGTCACTGAAAAACACCATCTGCACAACATTTAACATTTCAACATTTCAAATGGAGAACAGGGAACCAAACGAAGTGGAAAACTAGAGCATGATAGACGGCGGTAAAAATCCTTCCACCAAGCCCAACAGAAAAGTGATTCCAGGGCTCAGTGTGTGATGGAGTGAATTAAATACATGTATGCATAAGTGAATTACTCATCAACAGCAGCACAGTTCTCCTGAAGAGGGGGGGAAAAACCTAAATAAACTTTCAGTTTCTACCATGTGCTGGCTTGATTTTACAAATCATCTCCTTGAGCATAAGTCTTTGCCACTGATAGCTTGGGACACACACACACACACACACACACACTATCCCCCGTGTCTGTGACAAGATTAGGCTATCTCTCCTTGTGCACATGGATGACTGACTCCTTGGGGCCGGTCGCATCACTCTTTCACCCCCTCCCTCATCCCAAGGCAGAAAACATTTCTATTTTCAACAGGATTAGGTCTCACCACAGGCCACCTGACAGGCGGAAGCATCTGCGCGGCTCACGCCCCCCCAGGCACACAGCAGAACATATCATGGCCTCGGTGACTAACAGGGATCCCGGGGTGTGTACCTTACAGTGGCATGCACTGTGGGTAACACACTTCCAACTTCTTTACAGCACATTTTACCCGCCCTGTTTCAAACGTTTACACCATCCACGCATAAGGAGTAAACAAATGAGTGGAAGGGACAGAAAAGTGTTCACTAACGTCATGTGACTTCACAGGATGAACTGGTTCTATTTCTCCTTTTTAAACCTCAGACTAATTTAAGCACACCGATCCAAAAAAATAAATAAAGAAGATTTAAGGTGGCAGCTAAGTAGGTTCCAAAACATCCATGGTGTTGTTCATAACTTCAGTAGTCAGCCATGTCGCAGTTTCCCTTATCTTTATTTGAGGATAAACTTTCAGTCAGTGTGTTGCATATTATTCCATTAATCTGCCCTCTGTAAGCCGTAACTAAAAGTCCCTCAAACAAGGGATTTGAAATAGATACATTTCAAAATAGCATACCGAATAGGAATATTTTATTCAAATATATTACAGGCATAGAAAATCAGAGCATGAGAAGGAATTGAGACGATTTAAATAAAAAGTTCACAGTTGAAACAAACAGTGGCCTCAAAGAGCCCTTCACCCCACCTGCCCTGTGAAGGGTTTCAGCCAGGCTTTTCCCTTTAATCCATACCAAAACACCACCTCTGAAAGTTTCCTTGGACCCATTTTTGGGTATAGTTTGCACCTTTTGAACCAAAATTGACATTAGCCGAATTAACAACTTTTCACAAGTTGTCAGATGGACATGGCTGAACACCAGGTAGGTGACAATAACAGGATGCACACATGCTCCAAAGTGGATCAACGTGCAGCCATATAATGGAATCATGAACCAGCCTGCTGGTGCAGTCGAGGGGTGAGATGAGTAAATGATGAACTTCCTCTGACCCACTGAAAGAGAAAAGTAGCTGAGTTAATCTGCAGGCTATTCATTAAATGAATTTCATATGAAATGCCTTTGCGTACGATAGAATATGTTCCATTCCATGTGGTCATGTTCTTGACCAACTCAAGTCAGCAGTCACAATCTCCATGAACTTAATCAGTCAGTGCTCCCTGAGTACTCACATTAAGATGGGGCATCTTCGGAATCAAAACCACTCGTTCGGCTCCTATTCAAGAATATTAAATATGTTGTTGCTTCCTTCCCAACAGTGACAAGCCCTAAACTGTTTCATTCATTGAACGTAAAGGTGGAGCACACAGTTTTAGCATGAAGCCTGGAATGAGGACAAACAGTTAATTAATTATTGTTCTTGATAATTGTGGACAGATAATTAACTACTACTAAACTATACAACATAAAATAATGCATATTTATGTCTATGGCCTTCAGCCAATGCAGACAAATGTTGATTTTTGAAGCCAAGTGTCTGTCCTCTTCCTCTGTTCCTCCTTGAATGTTTCGGAAACAAATCAATATCACACACTCTCTGTACGTCCTCTTTCTTCTCAAAAAGATAAATAACTACATAAACATTGAGTCCCAAGCTGCATTTCTGTCCTCGGGGTCATGGCATTGATCAAATAAAAGCATACAAAACCAAATACCCACTGCTGTGATGGTCAAGTGAAGCTCCTTTCAGTCAGAAGGAATAAAGTCACCCCTCGCATCCTGTATTTGGGCCTCTTATTGTTTCTCAGTGCTGTGGCAGAAATACTTTCTAAAGACTGATTAATGTCAAATGACAAGATGGGTAGAACTAAGGTGGGACTGAAATATAACTGAAAACACATCTTTAATATCAAACAAAATAAACTTGATTTATCGAAGAATACATCACTTTAAAGTTATTCACACATCAGACTGAATGTTGGCTCCACTACTATGAAACATGATCCACCCAAACAGTGCCATGCAAACACATGGAGGCAGAGAGAAGCTCTTGGCAGGTGTTTCGCTGCCTGTTCACTCACAGTCAAAATGGTGTTTGAGTAGAGAGCAGAGCAACAACAAAGGAAATCTGCACTGCTCGCAAGCTAAAGCTGAAGCTGTACAGGACGCACCACATTTTCCGCTTCAAGCTTCAAGCACCACAATGTATAAAAAATGCATCCAAGTGAGTTTTTCAAACGCTATTCGTTTTGGACAGAAGAAATCATCATTTCAGAGCAAGAAAGGCTGTGACGGCAAAAAGCACAACACTCAACTGATGAAGATTGATGACAAAAGCAACATGATCTTTCAAAAATGTACTTTCCCATAGGATATAAAGTGAGGTATCCAAGTGTTGAAGAGCCAATATACAGGAGCCTATTTTCACCATCTCTGATCCAAGCAAATAATAACATTTTCACCCTCAACTGTTTAAACCTCTTTCCCCATGTAGGAGAAAAGGAGGAAAATGAAAATGAACTATGGGCTAGCAAAAACAGACTTTGATTAATAAACCCCCAAGTCTAAACATAAACATAAAGCTCTTGAACAAAAACACCAGGAGGGCAAAGAAAACACTTGAAGACACTACAGCCATGACATGGTCCATGAACATCCAACTTCAACAACAAACTGACTGAGAACAAAGGAAGCACAGAGACAAAATACCAGACAGGCCAATCACAAACAAGACACAGGTGGACGTGACAGGAACAGGAAGTCAGTGGAAAAACACTCAACAAAAGTATTTTTTTATGTTACATTGAAACCCCAGTGTGGTTCCAGAGCAGGACCAAGAGTAGGACTTACAAGTTGTCTCTGGAGTTTGTCTCAAATCAAAACCAGAATCAATTGGGTTTGTTTATTTCTACCAAGAAACATCTCTGCACCAGTCATGTGCAATAACATGTTTGTGCATCACCACATGGATAAATCCAATACTTTGCCTCTGCTCTCCATTAGCTGCAGACTCCATGTGTTTGCCTCTGTCCATTTGTTGTTATTTATCACATGAGTCCAACCTGCAGTCTTGACTACTGGGGCTCAGTTGGATTTTTTTTTTTTTTTTTCCCCAAACCTTTTTATGGCACATACATGCGGTGCAGCAAAGTGATGCATGATCTGCTGTCAGTCACCAGAACTGGAGGTCCCTGCTGGGGCTCATGTTGTGCTGAGGGTGCAGAGTGATACTCACTTAAAGTGTCCAAGGAATGAGTTACTTGTCAGTCCGTATGATGGACCGGCCCCATTGGCCCCTTTAAATCAGGCCAGTGTGAACACAAAACGAACAAGAAATAGTGACATCGCGCTCAACCCAAAAGAGGTAAAAACAAGAATCCCTCACCGGGCACTGTGTCTTTGACAGTAATATTCTCAAGGTGTATATAAATGTATATCAGTAAACCTGTATTCTCTATAAACAGGTCCATCATACAAATCTACAGAATCTATTGGCGAGGGACACGGTTTTGGAAGCTGTCTGGTTTCTGTTCTTAAAGTTTGTTTCATTTGAGCAGGCCTAGGTTGCATGAATCTAAACAGTTCGAGTGGAGATCAACAGCTCAAAATTAAAAAGCGATCTAGAATAACCACCGGGGACACATCACTATTTGTGCATAACTCAATGCATGGTGAACACACACACACCTAAAGCCACAAAATACCGGTTGTTCCCCATTGGTGTTTCACAATGGACTCCAAGATCTGTACGTCTGCAGCCATTCCTTTTACTTACATCAGGCATGTCCAGAGTCCGGGCCGGGGACCAATAGCAGCCCTTGTTCTAATTTCGACCAACCCACTGTTGCGCACTGCCTCTGTTTTATTTTGGTAAGGGTTTTCTTTACTTCCTGTGTCCGTCTTTGCCTCCCTGTTGTGGATTGTTTGCGGCTGGTGCTCATTTCCCCTCTAGCTTTATATACTCCCCGCTCTTCTTTGTCTGTTGCCAGTATGTCTTCCATGGTATTAAATGCACGTGTACAAAAAGAATTTCAAACACCGGCCCATTTCTAAAGTGCCCAATCCAGGACAAGTGGAAATTTGAGTATTTTTTTCACAGAAATAAAAAAAAGACATTATATACAATTCAAAATCAAGTAACATATTTTAATTTATTGTCAATTGACATACAAAAGTTTTGAATTTAGAAGTTTACAGCACATAAATAAAGTTTTTTTTTTTTTGGTCTTCAAATATGAAAGGCTTCCCTGACTTACATATTTCACAACCATTCCCCCCATTCTCTCTCTCTCTCTCTCTCTCGCGCTCTCTCCAGCGAGCGAAAGGACAACCTGACGTGACTGTAAATATTTGCCCCCTCAGTGTTCATAGTGCCTTTGTTTTAATGGTTCATGACTCCTGCACCTCCCCTACCACAATTAACATAATTAACCTATAGCAAAGTCCATGTCATAGCAATGAAAGATGCAGTAAATGCCAAGGCCGTTTGTCAGCTCCATGTGTAATGGAAAGGCAGCATTTTTTTAATGGCACGGATGAGGGAAGTGTCCAGGGACCATCTCAGGTTTGCCGTAATGCACTGATTATGCTAAATTATTCACAACCATTCCCCCCATTCTCTCTCTCTCTCTCTCTCTCTCTCTCTCTCTTGCGCTCTCTCCAGCGAGCGAAAGGACAACCTGACATGCAACTGTAAATATTTGTCCCCTCAGTGTTCATAGTGCCTTTGTTTTAATGGTTCATGACTCCTGCACCTCCCCTACCACAATTAACATAATTAACCTATAGCAAAGTCCATGTCATAGCAATGAAAGATGCAGTAAATGCCAAGGCCGTTTGTCAGCTCCATGTGTAATGGAAAGGCAGCATTTTTTTAATGGCACGGATGAGGGAAGTGTCCAGGGACCATCTCAGGTTTGCCGTAATGCACTGATTATGCTAAATTAATTAATTATGCATTTGTGAGGAGCTATGTCCAAAATGTATGTGTTTCTTTGTTTAAATATGAGGTGAGCCTCTCCGAGGTTTAACACTGCAAACGATCCAGTGGTGTTGAAATATATTAATTTATGTTTTGGTCATTTGAGGGCACGATGAAAAATTGGAGCTGCGTCCCGATTCCCCATTTACATCACTCCATACCAATTTCTAGATAATCCATCATATCACTTGCTTTACACAAGCAAATTAATCTTCACTGTATAATTATACTATCATTAAAAAGCTGTGTATTCCTGAAAACGATGCCTAAATGATTTCATGAATCATTCCGTCCAAGACATTATGAAAAAAAAAAAAAAACAGACGTTGTATAGACTCAAATGCCGCTCACAGCAAAGAAAAGTTCCTCTTTGCTAATCGTTATCTGAACACAGTTGCACAGAAATGTCACGGTTCATGTGCCATGATTAGGCCGAGCTATTATTGTCCACTTGATCCAACAGAAAACAAAACGCAATCATACAGAAAACAATACGTCACCTCATCTCCTACCCTTCATCTACAGTATAATGCACTCCTTTTATATCTAATGAGTTTTAATCGGCCACAACAAAATCACTTTGAAATCCCAAGAGATACACACAGTAGCTACAAGTTGATACTAATTGCCACATATTGTTTATTCTCGTTCTGTGAAAAAAGAAAAGCATAAATTGCCTTAAACTCAATAAATATTAAAATACCCAAATGAGACTCGCTGAGTGAAGAGTTTGCTGCAGCTAAGTGAGTCACTCTGCAGATTTAACAAGAAGACAACTTTCCAAACTTTATTACGCTAATACTGAATAAACAATGCATTTGATTCAAGTTCCTGACTGCTGGCACATTTTTCAGTAATTTTCCAAATGCATGTCTGTCTCATAATAATGCCCTCACTTACCGTAATTGCAATCTTGGCTGGCTGTCTGTCGAGACATATTTATAGCATTCAGAAAAGTTTACTGAAAGGATTAAGTTGTCAAAGTATTTTACATTCTAAGCATATTTCTAAGGGGATGGCATCCTTTCAGTGGTCATAAAAGCACCAGCGTCTCTTTGATGACCCAGTCGTTTTACTCCATGAGGGGAGGGTTAGTCTGATGAAATAGCAGAGGACTGTAATGGCAGCTTTAATAAGGCCAACAGCTTATAGACACAGTGCCCCTGTTAGAGGTAGATCAACAGCTGAACTGGGTAAAATAGAAGGACTGACACAGGGTCAGTGTCAGCTATTTTCCATCAACATAAAGGTGGCAAAAGCTGAGCGGGCCAAAAGGCTTTCATAGCACTGCCACAGATATACCTAGCCTCAGTGTGCTGTCAGGTTGGGTTTTAAATGTTACTGCAATTGAAATGCTGAAACACCTGCCAATGCTAAGTAACAACTGACAGTTATCTCTCCCTTCTCTGCTCCCTCTTTTCCACCTGTCTCTCCTCTCTTCCTCACTTTTCTCCACTTGCCCCAACCGGTTGAGGCAGATGGCCGCCCACACTGAGACTGAAGGTCTATCCCAGTTAATGAGGGAGGTTTTTTCTCTCCACAGCTGCCAAAGTCCTTGCTCATTGTGGAAACTGTGGGGATTCTTTATAGATTTAATATCTTGGCCTCTTATGTTATGATCTGGCTCTTGAAATGAGCTGAACTAAATACCTCTTTTTATTATTTATTCATCATTTTGCCATGGATTTTTTTGTGTGCATGTGAAGCTCTTTCTAACCTTGTTACAAATAAATTAGTTTTACTTATTTACTTATTAGTATTGGAAAAAAAAATTAAAACTCCTCCTGAGGAAATACAGTAGATTAAGATCTCATACAGTACAGGCTGTATTTCTCTGTGACAGACCGTGACAGCCATCCATTCCATGAATCAATAGGGATGCAGTGGGGAAATGAGCTAAGAGGAATAACCAGCCTTGGGAAAATTTACAACTCGGAGGAAAATGATTGCACATTTAAAGCACATGATATATCAACTCATCTTTCCATATCCACTAGATACTTACTAACACCCAGAATGTTTTGGCGTGAACATCTCAAGAGAAAATCCATGCATAGTTCATGTCAACCTGTGGGCTCCCTGCCCAGCCTGAATATTAATGATGATGCCAGGACACCAAGGAGACTCATCGTAAAGCTGGGCCACTATTGCAGAGTAGTGTGAATACTGAAACCGCCTTGTGACCTAAAATTGGAAACCTTGTGGAGTTGCAAACTCGGGATCAAATAAATGAATAAATCTACATTGAATGGAATTTGCCATGCCGTGGTTTGAAAAGGTTAATTGAAGTGAAATTGTAGAATGTTAATATCAATGTAATGTGGAATTATTATCCAAAGACTGGGTGTGACAAATCAAATATTAAAAATAGATCTGATGCTATTTGTGTGTATCAAAGCAGAGCTGCATCTTACATCTCTCGGACTGCCTGACTGTGTGCACAACTCATGAGTTGCTTTTCTAATCTGTGTCACACCTGGCATGTGCTCAGTTAAAGACCTGAGGAGGTACGGTGTTGAATTTGGTTGACTGCACCTTGCAGTGAGTGAGGGTGTTGCTCAACAGTCACTCTGAAGACCGGGGTACACATGCCTAGTTTGACATCACTGGATAGCAATGATAGCATTGCCCCACCAATAAGTATATCCCTCCCACATGTGACTTTGATTCATATTTCACCATATGTGACAGATACAGACATTCAGGGGACTCATGGGTGCTGATCTCCATCCTGTTGTTGAATCAGCAATTTATTTTTAAAGCAAAAGCACAATGTTGAAGTTGCTGCTGCAGTGTTTTACAGCAAGATGAACTACAGAGGTTTTAATTGATAAACTTGGGTTTGGAGATTGAGTAGGTTGCTTTACAGACCTCTGAAATGGTGAAAGATGAAATATATGGAAAAAAAATAATAACAGTTCAATAAATCATTCCAACTTATACATAAAACTAAATACACACATACATTTGACTTTCATTTCATAAAGAACAAGGGAATAGAATAGAATCTCACCTCATGTAAATTTTGAAAGAAAATTGAAACCACTTTAACCACAGGCCCAAAAAAACAGCCCATGCCCAACAGGCGGCATTATAATGGACACTGCCCTCATCATAAATAAAGACACAAATTAGCTTTCACTATCAATAAACACACTTCCTCTTGAGCGTATGTCTTTGCATGCGAATAGGAGACTGTCTAACGATCGAATGGCAGCATCGTTAAACCCTAATAGTACATGGTCTGACTGCAGCAGGAAAAAGACATCACCATGACGGATGCTTTGGTGCAGCCGCTGGCCAGATGTTCCTGTGACGTTACAGAAAACACACTGGCTCTCACCTTGAACCGTCCTCATCAAAAAGCTTGTCAACATACACACTTTCTGCTGACTCAGCGTCATGGCTGCTATGACTACCAATGCCATCGGTGTCCTGGCCTCTGTTTACCCCTCTCAAGATAGATCGCCAGGCTACTAAAATTTGGTTTACTTCTGTGTAAATGAACACTATTATTGCAGTGGCACATTAAACCCTCTCTTTCCCTTTAATAATGATTTTATGGTGACACCGAGACCCGAGACATTCTGGATTTTATTATTCCCTCACTGATGCTTAGGAAATGATACATATAAGTGCTGCAGCCCGATACCATATTCACCACATGGCACCAGAAGCAGAATAGCCAACTTTATAGGCAGATACATCTAATTCACAAATGGATTGTGGAGGGGTCCAAGGAAAAGAAAGTTATAAAAAAAGAGGCCAATTCTAGAGCAGCAGATGGTTCAAATGACTCGAGAGTTCGGTGTGAAACAACTTGAGATTTAGTGCATGACTAACAATAATGCAGCCAAAAGCACTTGAGCTTATTTCATAAGCATAAATGAGATAAAGTGCAACGGAGTGGCATTTCAGGGTCTGGAGATTAACAGCAAATTTTAATTTGTGACTTGCGAAGGCGTCCAACTCCTGGCTGACTGGCTGGGGCTCAGAAACTGTTCGAATAATTTTTAGGCAGATAAATGAGATACATTTTCATAGTCGCCACCTCTCTTTCTGAAATATGGAACGAGCTTCTTGTTCTTAATTTTTTGATGAGCCAGCAAAAATCATGTCACATTCCTGGACTAAGCACCATAAAAGGGAAAATAAGCAATTTAATCATGAGTGTGCAGTTTTTACGGAATGGCTGTTATTCCATGTATAGTCGTAAAGTGGGAATATAAGTACTGTAAGTTGTGGTTACTAATTATGCGAGTCATGGGAGAATATATAGTACGGGTATTTATTATCACACCTGCATGCTGGAGGGTGTATCCAGATCCTTTACCTTAGTAAAACAATAAACGAGAGTTTACCCAGAGGATGCGCCAATCAATCATAACTTCAGAGGCTCAGTGTATATTTCTTAAACATTAGCATTAGCACAAATCATATTTAGCTTTTCATGGTAGGACTTTGCTTACGTGCATATCCCACTATATCTCAAATGCTTGGTCACACTGTACGAACCGAAGCTTACTGTATTTGTTATGGAAAAGGAATGCTGCGTTTAACGGTCGATCAATAAAATATGACCACATCTATCACAGGGTTTAACCTGGGGCCGAGGCTCTGAGCACGGGGCACTACGCAGAAGGACCCCCTGAGATCTCCTCCCCCCATCTCAATGGCCTTATCTGTGATGTGCAACTGATGAACTCCTGAAAGACTCTGTGGGCTTTCGCCCGTATGGATCAACTGACAGGAGGACGGGGCACTCGGTCTATTTCTCTCTCAGGGAGATAAGTGCTGTCTGTCAGCTTGATTGACATATCAAAGCAGGGTGGCCTCTGTCATTGTGGGGAGGACTTAGCTTCTGGGTGGCAGTCCCAGCAGCTCCCTGTATTCTAATATACCCCCCCACACACAAGATCACTATGTTTAACGGTTCTCCTGGAGTTTTACAAAAAGACCTGGAAATGAAGCAGGATTTTAGCGTGGACCACAGTGTAATGATTCAACGTCAGCAAGTCTGGCATTATTGATTGTGGTGAAGGTTTACAATAAATAAGTTGGATGCACTGTGTGTCTTAAAGTAAAATAGGGGACTAAACTCATCAGGATTTTATAAGGTTTCAGTTGTTTTTTTATTCTATAATGTCAAGATGTAAGAGCAACATGAAACAAACTGACAAGGAACACGGAAAGTACAGAAAAGCAAATACTTCATTGAACTAATTACAAACAAGACACACATGGCATACCGTGACCAGGTGGATGTGATGAGGGCAGGAAGTCAAGTGCAAAACATACTAGGGAGCAGAGACTGCAAAATAAAACAGGACACCTGAAAAATGAAACTAGCCCTCTGGCATCACCAAAGCTGCTTCCAGTCACACGCTCAACAACTGAAATCCACCACAACTGACAAAGATGTCGAGAGCGTTTCTGATGATAAGAGCTGATGGCGTTGCCTATGTCCTGTAAACAAAAAACAAGTGAACTTCAAAGCAGAATTAAAATGTCACACACTGCCTCTGCCTGCTACCTCAGCCCTCACATGCGTCCTCAGGAGAATGCATTGTTGTCATTGTGAATGTGTCTGAGCGGACAATCTCCTGCTGTGTTGTTAGCCTCCTCTGGAGGTTGTGCTCAAAATGGCTTCAGACTCCCACAGAACTCCAGATAATCTCATTAAATTAAAAGTCAAACATGTCCAAGTCAGTTGCTGTGGACATTCTCAGGAGTGCAAACTCATTAGACAATGTTTGATGGAGCCCATTTGAGGAAACAGCAGATTATCTGGAGGATGCACCACAAGGCAACGGTTGCATTGGCGACAATCCTAGCTCACCCAAAGCTATATGACAGTATTATCATTAAGTAGTACAGATTAGCCCATCCCTCAGGATGAAAAAAATAGCCATAGCAGAGAAAACATTAAACAAAGACGTCAAGTGGGAAACTCAACAAGATTCAAGCAGCATTTCAACACCAGGGCAGATGTGCTACAAACAAAAGTGATCAACACGGTAGAATTTAAACTTCAGCTGAACGCCCCAGAGAATTCTGTTTGATTGTGAAGATGTCTGAGCAGCAACTGCTTCAATGAGGCTTCAAGTATTTAGCCAGAGAGGACTCATAATAGCTGTGCACATCAAAGCACGAACAGGGCCCTGTGTTACATTTCCTGAGTTTTCTACATTGTTAACAAGTGATTGGGTTCCACGAAATGTTGAGTAATAAATCTTGGTGTAGGGAGTCCCATTAAATACATTCGTTTCAAAAGCTCCACTGTCTCCCTGGTCTGTTCCTTGTTTGACATTACATAGCATTACAACAAGAAACAAAAAAAAAGGCAGCCCATACATAATGCAGCCGCGGACCCACACGCGGCCTTATACATCAAAGGCTGGACGGGCCAGGCTCCCGAAAATCACAGAGGCAGTTTTGCATTTACCTCTCCATCCTTCAAAAGCCACGCGAGCAAGACTGGGAGAAGCCACAGAAAAGTAATTGGAAATTCAGGCCCACACCAGAGGCCACCATTTATCAGACAGAGATAGGTACAGTAGCATTTTTACCCAACTACTTTTGTGTTGAGAGGATTGATAGTCGTTCACAAGTGGTTTGTTACGGATGAGTTTTGTGATGCAGCAGGGAAAGAACAGCATTTTTCATATTTGGTCAGACTAAGCTTTTGCTCATTCTGATGCTCTGGCTGAATGCTGACTTCATTTGTTCAGCCAAGCTGGATAATAGTAATAAAACTGCCCACCATCACATTAAGTATTTAAACTGTGTATATACAAATGTATAACTGGGTCATGTCCCTCCAAAATAAAACCTCAAGTCATAATTGAACATGAATGGAATCTAAAAGCCAAGTTCACTGCAAGGACCAAGCAGACTGTTCCTCGTGGTCTTCATTGCTGTTCCAGTCTGCCACCAGACATGCGGGTCAAGAGGTTTGGAGACTTAAAATTGCCCAAAGTTATGGATGTGAGAGACTGTCTCCCTGTATTACACCAGTGATGGAGTGACAGGACGCCCAAGGTTTTCCCTGCTTTCCTCTCTGCCCCGTCTCTAGACTCTTCCAGACAACTTTAGTACATTATGATCGCTTTGGACAGCGCAGTCTCATTCTGACCCCACCTTAGAATTTATGAGTCAGTGACTCTCTTAATGTTATTTATAAATGATTCTCATTAGGAAAAACACAAAACCCCTTCTCCATATTAATCCTGAAGGTGAAAAGGCTGTGTAGCAAGAGGTATCTGTGTGAATGAGCTTTTGTTTAGGCATTTGTTTTCAATATCACAGGGCATCATCTTCATATGTATATATACACATGCTGCCAGCAATGCTTAAGTTAGTTATTTAAAAGTCCCAACTAAACCAGCCTTTAAAAGGCTGATTAAAATATAACTGTGGCAGTCCATCATGCCACAGGGCTCTCACCAAAACAACCAGAGACAAACCATTCAGCATCTTTCTTTAAACTTTTCAACATACAATTTCGAACTTTGTCTTAAAGTGTCTAGCTCCACTCCAACTTTGCATCCTGCGCGTAACTCAGCCACTGCCCCTTGTACCAGAGGATCCACCAGCTAACGGCTTTTTGTTCCTTCAGAATCCACTCAACTTTAGTTTGTATGCCACCACACTTTTCTTTCCAAAAGTTTTTTTTTTTTTGTTTCGGTAAGTTTCTCGTCTCTGGATTGTTTCCTAATTAGAAATGGTGACCTAATTTTATTGTCCCTTGTTCCCGCCCCGAAGTCTACACTTATTTCCTGTTTACTGAGGCAACATGAGACATCTGTGAGCCATTATCATCAGAATCCAAAGACTGGCAGCCTGCTGGCATGCAGGGTGTGACATGATGGAGTGAAAAGGCGCAGACACTTTTTTTTTATTGTCAAGACTGACTTCAAGGTGACAGGAGAGGTGCTGCACATGTGATTGATTGTGCTCAAAGCCAATAGAGCCCAATAACACACAGCTGAGCCAAGCAATCTGGATCAATATAGTTCCTGGCGACTCAGAGATTTTCATGTGTCTTCTCTGGGAAAGTATTATGGAAACAATTATGTGCTAATTAGCAGCTGCAACAACTAAACAGGGCATCATTGTTGTTGTCTATCTTTATAGTAATATAGAGAAGAAGTGGGCTTTCGCATGGTTTGTAACTTGTAAACAACAGACACACAATGAAGTCCCTCTATTATAGGATGTGTGTGGGCATGTATCACACATGCCATTCATGATTATTTCTGTCAAGGTGGACTGTAGAACGGTTTGACCTCATGAAATTACAACTGACATTAGTTTCAGTATTTTCTAATGAATCTACAACTACAAGTTACTACACAACTTCGACACTTAAAGGTCACCTTACCATATTTAGAACCAACTTTCTGCCAAGACACCACAACTGTCTCACTGCTCTGAGCTGCAGGCCAGGTGGATTACTGTGAGTGACAGGGAGATTGTGTTTTCTTGTTTTCAATTGTCATGTTTTAAGGATTTAAAGAAACTAAAACCAAATTGTGTTAGCGTGGCTACACATCTGCCTGGAAGAAGTTTTATTTAAATCACATTTAAATAACATGGATGGACAGATGGCTCTGAATTATTTGACTGTTGTGAGATATTTTTATTATGGGCATTATTTTTTGATTTCATCTTATGTTCTATGTGATCAAAATGGATATATAAAACCAACAAAATGAGATAATTCCTCATTATTTTCCATGTATTAGTTTTTTTTTAAATTAATTTTAATTTAATTTTAATTAATTCAATATTGTTTCAAGTAAACATTGTGCAATTGTCCCCCATCTCTGTCATGCAATCTACGCTCTACTGCAAAATGGTGACAGAAGAAATATAAATATGGAGATTTTAAATCACACAAATTAGATTTTACAAGGAGCCTCAGGGTTTTTGTGCTTATATGCCATGCTATGATGATGGTAATACAGTTCCATATATTAACTGCAGAGTTAATTAACTGTACAATCCATTTGAAAGATGGTAGCATCAAGCTCGATCCGTCCAGCAAGCAGCAGCAGGAGTCAGCGGATCATTCTTGTGTCTTGTAGTTTTCAGGTGTGTGGTATAAAAATAATAAGACTTTTCTATACGTGTGTTATGTTTAAAGTTTCTACATATATTTTAAGTGTGACTAACTTTGTTGACTCTCTTGTCTCTTGTGACGGAGCTTAATGCTAAGAGCTAGCTTCGCATTCATGTGCATTTGTGATGGCCGCCATTGTTCCCCTGTACCGGGCGCGTTCCTGGCAGGCGCCGTGTATATAGATTTCCCGGACACTCAGCTAAATTACAAAGAGTCAGTGTTTTATGCAGTTTGTTGAGATGTGTTTGTCGTATAATTGTTTGAAAGTTCATAAGAAAAAAAAGGAAAATGCTTGTTGTATAATTTAAAAGGTGTAAATGCACAGAGCATAAATGGGGAACAATCTCATAAATTGTGAATATAACACTGCGTTGTTTTAAGTAAAATATTTGAATTTTGTTTAATTAATAAAGAATGTATATGTTTGGAACAACAGTGCATATGGATCTGAGTGTATATCTGAAGGTGTGTATTTGTAATAAATTTGGAGAACATCCGTCCAGCGAGCAGCTGCAGGAGCCAGCGGATCATTGTTGTGTCTTGTATTTTTCAGGACAGTTGTTATCTGTGGATACGCTAGCCATCTTGGGCCATGTTACACAAGCAATTGCAGTGTTAGATGGAGTAATGGCGTTAATAAACCCTTTATAACAGACGACCAGCAAGCAGTGCTACCGCAGACCAAGGGAACAGCCCATTTAGAACAGTACTTCCCTTGTGTAAAAACATCAGTGGTGTTACAATAAATAGGACATTTTTAAAAGGAGTGAAGGAGGGTGCACTGAAGCACTTTTTAAAAGCAGCGCAGACAGCATCTTTGCTAAGACTTTCTATAAAAACTCTGTTGTCAGTCTGGGTAACTGAGAAAAGAAACCATGTTGGTGATTTGGCCAGAAGTCCCGAGTTCACTCTACAGAGGGGGTGGGCGACTGCAGAGTGAGCCTGGCTGCTTTTGAAGGTGAGAGGAGAGGAAATAGAACCAAGGCAGGTCTTTGTTGACAACTGAGATGTAAAAGTCTTTACGTTTAAACATGGGGGCAGGGGACTGTGAGTTGGTAGCTTTGAGAAAAATCTGACGACAATAAACAAAGCTGGTTGTATGACCCCAGACAAAATAAATGGGGTATACTAATTCAAAAAAAAAATAAAAAAAAATCACAATATCACAATAAAATCTCCTTATGTTAGCCCTACATTCATCTTCACTCGCAAGAACATAATCAGAATCTCTCTTTCTCTCTCAATTTGCGGAACTAAAGCACTGCACCGCATTGTTCACTGTGCTGCAGGAGATTCATTTTTCAAAAGATGTAGAAATTCTAATATTCTGCAGCTTTAATTTGTTCACTTTTTCAAACAACCCTGATAATAAAACCCATAATTCAAAAGTTCTCTCTCTCTCTCTCTCAATGAGCCATTTATTTTAAGAAATAAATACAGGAAAAAATATTTTAAGAACAGGTGAACATGTACATTCATTCACGTCAATCATTACTAATAAGAAGGAATTTATACATAGAACTGCTGACGGTAAATACAGTCGAACACCATCAAGCCGAATTAATGAGCATAGAGGCACTAACTTAGTATTGCAGTTGACAGTACTGGATTACAGTTTTACAGCAGAGGAAGCTGATTATCTTTCCACTTCAACACCATCTACTTCCAGATAAATGCTGGAGTACTGTCTAACCATGTGCACACCTCTCACTTATTGCAACTGTAATTTGTGTCATTCATAAGTCCCCTGATTTTTCATTGAAAGCCATCTTGATTATATTCATTGCAGTGTCTCGCCAACAATGTGATGGATAATCATGCATGTTCTCCAAAGAATAACTTTAACAATTTTAATGCTTCCATCACTTTTTCCTCTGGAACCATTGGCTCGAAAGGCGATGAAAACTGAATCTTTCACACTTCCGCCCAATGAACCACAAAAGCTGTGAGAGCCCCTGACCACCAAATTATTTAAATCAAAAGTAAACAAAAGAGGAGGTCAAAATAAATAAAAAAACAAACATTCAACAACAATGAAGGAGACAGCCTTGGACAATGAATTATTTGTTCAATCACATCTAAATCTCTATCAGTCAGATTACTGACCTTTACATTGATTTGCTCTCCAGATCTGCAACCTGCTTGCAGCGGTAATGTGTTGCTCCCAATGAATCAACAGCCCCCTTCTCTTATTAACTCTCACATTCATTAAAGGAGGAAGAGAAGGAGGGGTAGCAGCAATTTTCCACTTCATCTTACTAATCAACCATCACCCTAAACTTAATTACACCTACCGTATTTTCCGCACTATAGGGCGCACTGGATTATAAGGCGCACTGTCAATGAATGGTCTATTTTCAAACTTTTTTAATATATAGAGCGCACCGGACTATAAGGCGCATTAAGCAAAACAAGTCAGTCAAACTTTATTAAACGCGCTCACAATAACTCTCAACATTGTTCAAGCGTTAATGAGCGTATTCACAATAACTCCGAACCTTGTTCAGTTGTAACGCGTAAAAAAAAGTCTGATAAAGCTAAATCAAAGCAGGTCATCTTCTTGCTTCCTCCTCTTCTGTACCATTCATTCATTAATGTTGAATCCTCTTGCAGCTGCTCTATTCCCATGTCCTACTGCGTGACTGATAGCCTTGGGTTTGAAGTCCGCGTCGTAAGCGTGTCTCGTGACAGGTGCCATTTTGGGGTCCTTATACACACACACACTGCGATATGATGGTGAAGCACCGTATGTATTACTCCGCGACGCTCCTGACTACGGTAGCCGTAATGCTGCAAGCGGCGCGGCTTTGTAGTTTACCAAAGTCGTACTAAAACATTTTGACAGAGCGCCGTGAGCGCCGTGCACCACACAAAATCGCTTCGAGGTCAGTAAGCACAACCATAGAGCGCACCGGACTATAAGGCGCATTAAGCAAAACAAGTCAGTCAAACTTTATTAAACGCGCTCACAATAACTCCGAACCTTGTTCAGTTGTAACACGTAAAAAAAAGTCTGATAAAGCTAAATCAAAGCAGGTCATCTTCTTGCTTCCTCCTCTTCTGTACCATTCATTCATCTGTACCATTCATTCATTAATCTGCTCTATTCCCATGTTCTACTGCGTGACTGATAGCCTTGAGTTTGAAGTCCGCGTCGTAAGCGTGTCTCGTGACAGGTGCCATTTTGGGGTCCTTATACACACACACACTGCGATATTATGGTGAAGCACCGTATGTATTACTCCACGACGCTCCTGACTACGGTAGCCGTAATTCTGCAAGCGGCGCGGCTTTGTGTACCAAAGTCGTACTAAAACATTTTGACAGAGCGCCGTGAGCGCCGTGCACCACACAAAATCGCTTCGAGGTCAGTAAGCACAACCAGAATTAATCCATATATAAGGCGCACTATCGTTTTTTTGAGAAAATTAAAGGCTTTTAAGTGCGCCTTATAGTCCGGAAAATATGGTAATTTCAATGCCTTTATCTTTGTCTATCACACCGACATCTGGAAAATGCAACACGTAAGATACTGTATGTCATCCACCTGCTCCTTACTGAGACTTTTATGCCTTCATTCTGAGTTGTCTTTGCAGTGCTTACTACAAAGAAGTGAATTATCATGGGTGATGTCAATATTCATTTATAGATGTTGACATCAACAGCTTCAGCTCACAACTCGTCTCCGTAGGCTTTTTGCAAACCCACTCAGTGTTTAAATCACACCCTTGATCTGGTTGTGACATATGGCGAAGCATTTGCAATTGTAATATTTACTGAAAACCCCTTTGGCATACTACCAGTTTAATTAACTTCAGGTTCAAAATAGAGGATTTTAAAAACATATTACAGTCATAATACTGTAACTAAGGTCAAGGGTAGATATGTGTATTGTCCAGTACAACTGCTCGGAAAAAAAGTTGAACCAACCAACAAATAACCATAACCACCCCCATTTGTTTTTGTAATTGTATGTCATGCGATCATTTAGACATGACATACAGGAGGTTTGAAAAATTTCAGTCAGGATTTTAAGTCGACCATGGCACAGAAAATGCACTGGGAAAAGTATGGGCACCTCAGACAAGGGATTCCTCGCTTGCCGGCTGCTGAATCTGTAAATCAGGCCGAGCTCCTTTTTTTTCATGAAGGGCTGTTTGTGCAAAGAACAGACCGGATTTGCTGTAGCTGCACTTGAAGTTGCCATATATTTGCTGGTCAGCACACAGTGCAAATAAAGCTCAGTGATGTACCTGAAAAGGTGTCGAGGGGCGGCCAATCACAGAGTGAAAAATCGGAAGTCAATGTAAATAGAAATGTTCCATTTGCATTCTGTGGAAAAATCTGCAGGGACCGACCAGCCTGAGGCCCTGAGGTCGTCAAAAGTTGAATAACTTCAATCACTGTCATCTGGCCGAAATGAAACACAAGTTAAACAAATTTAATTCTGAAACAATTGTATTTTGAATGCTCACAGGCACTTACAGTCCAGCAGGTGAACTGTACAAGCGAACAATTATTTTCTAATTAAAAGATATTTCAGTCATCTTTTTTTCCCAGGATGACGGAGGGGATGACTTCCAGTGCCTTGTTTTAACAAGCCGCTGCTGAGGGAAATTGAATTTAATTGAGTTGCATTGCTGTTGTAGCTTTCTGTGAGGGGGAGCTAACAAAGACAAAGCTTATCCGGGAATGTTTTATTTATTTATTTATTTTTTTTTTATATATCTAATTCTGTTATACTAATAACTAACTCTTAATTATAACAAAAAAAAAAAAAAACTCGACTTGGGTGAGTGAGAGGGTTAAACTGCTTCTCAGCCTTACTTTCCTATTCCTCTCTCCTGTCTTGTTTTCAAAGCTCAAGGGAGTTCTTGTAGGGAGGGAAAGGGATATTTTTAGCAGGTTCCACAATCCCTCCTGTAAATAATTACCCTAGTTGCTGTTGGAGCTGCCAGCTCATCGGATTGGATGAGCGCACAGTGTCAAACGTCAAAATAAAGCATACAGGGATGGAGACATCAGACACACGCCTGTTGGTGATGAGAGACCAAGGATACACGTCCACTCCACAGTGAGATGCAAGGACCGGAGTGACGGAATGGGGCGAGACATGAGCCAGCACATTTGTAAGAGCATGGGTAAGAAACTTCACAAAAATACTTTGTGCAAAAGATGGAAAAAAAGAACATGTGGCTGTTACACCAATTAGCTGAGTGCAGTGTTGAATGTGTAGAGGTAGATATCCCATTGCACCTGCTGCTGCAATGGAATTGCTCAGTGGACAGCAGTAGCCCTCCCTATTCTTACAACTACTCCTTGAGGTCATTACTGTAAACAAGAATACGCTCTTAAGCCAAGTTGCCCGGTTAAATAAATATGAAAGACAGTAACCTCCAACAAGAAGGTGACCCAAAGAAGATTTTGTGTTCTCTGGTTTTGTCTCTTGCTCTGCAATACATTATCAATGCTGCACATTCATAATTATATAGCAGTGTCAGTGTAGGTTGTTGGTTGTTCCAGTTAAAAATTTTATTCCATAAAAAGAAATGCATTTTTAAACCTACTTGAACCATACCTGACCATACCGTGTCTATATGAATTAATGGTACTTATGCAGGTTATTAGAGGTGAGGAAACTTCTCAGGACATCACTAGAAGGCAAGGGACAAATTAAATGTGTATGATAGATGTGTTACTATGTGATTCATCTCAACTGTATCAGACTATGAGACTTAATCTGAGTCTTTGGTTTTCTAGGGTTGTAATCCTTATAACGGCTAATCAAAGTATCTTCTTGACTCTTACCATTGAAATTACTTGAGAAATGACTTCCACTTGATGATTTTTACAGTCACTCAAATTTGAACTGAAAGGCTTTTTGGGGACCTGTGATCGCATATACACTGGTTCTAAGAAGCCCCCTCTTTCCCAAGAATAGACAATGAGCCCTCCTTTGCTATTTTATGAGGACTGTTTGAAGAAGCTGACGCAATTCCCCCTCTGCAGTGATGTCACTGGTGTTAACTATCTGGCTTTCATCTTTCTTCGCCTCTATTGCCTTAGCAGCAACTGCTGAATAACTGCCTCATTTCTTCCCATCTACAGCCTGCCTCGTGTGTTGGTTTGTAAGCCCGTGCATTGGTTTATGCATCCTCTGGGTCAGCATAAAAGAAACCTAATATAGCCAAACAATTTCAAATCCTCCAGTGACATGTACCCACCGTGAACCTGCTGGATCACATCAATTATGAGACAAGTAACATCAGTCATTGACTTTCAATAGCCGCTGCCGGATACCTGTCCAAGAGAATCTTCTCAGCTGTCTGTCTCAGCCTTCCCAAATCAAAGCACTGCTCTACAAGCGTTAGCAAAAGCCTTCCTTGCTGTGCACAAAGAAACCTCCATGTGATATTTATGTGAGGAAGACAAAAGGTGACATTGATTCCAAGAGAGTTTATGTCCTCTAACACTTAATCTGTAAATTACAGGGCTATAACGAAAAAAGAGTGGCTGTATAGTACACGATGCAAATCTTAGACAGGGAAAGATGATTCCTGCTGAAATTAGTTAAGGATGTTGTTGTGGTATAAATGTTGTGTTAAGTGGATATTTTTGTGACAAAAGTCGTCTTTTCTGAGAAGACTGGTCCAGGTCACATTATATTCAGGAGATGAACATGTATACAGGCAACTGCACATGATTTTTTTTTTTTTTTTTTTTTTCATCATCATCATCCAAGAGGTTCAGACTGTCTAGTGGGAGGTTTCTGATATTTACCCTCTGTTGGTCTTTACCTCTCCCAAGAGTGTTTATGTCAAACAGGCAGGTCGTTGAACCCCTGACCAGCTAGTGGATCGCTGGGTCCCCAGATGCGTCAGAGTGTGAACAGCTCTAAGTCACAGATCAGAGAAAGATCTAGGCCATTTTAACTTAGTTCTGATTCCGGTGTGGTTGTTTGGTTCAGATACTAGATGGGCACTATTTAAAAAAAAATCTCACAATACCTCAACATCCATGTCAAATTTTTACCAGCTTAACATCTTACAATTACAGCTGCCACAGTTCATAGTCATTGGAGAGTTACAAAATATGTCGTGATTGTATACATTTTTACACTACCCAATTGATTTACTTGGGTTAGGTTTACATTGATTTTTTATTTTGCCTCCCTCTCTTTCTGCCGGAGGCAGAGCAGCATACTCCACACGCACATTCACACACAAAGGCACAGACACACGCGTGGGGAACATATACAAAAAAGAGCAGCCCACAAAGCAGAGGTGGAGCCAGTAAAAAAGTGAAGATAACTTGAGCTGACAACTTTATTCATTACTATATGAAGTATTTAATCAAACCACCTGCTCAACAACACTCAGCCCCACAGTGTGTCTCATTACAATCAAAGACAAACATACATATGTCCTGTTTTCTTCTTAATGTCACTATGTGAGTTTTTTTGGTTGAAGCTTAATATGAACCTTTATTTATATAAAGGTAGTTAAAATCACAAAACATGGACATTTAAGTGTAGTCAGACACAAGTAGCTTTGCGTTTTCTCTGTACCCTTGTATCTGTGCCACGTCTGAGCTGAGGTCTGAACCCAAAAACGCGACTCAATTATTTCGAAAGGAACTGAAAATCGCCCAACTGGGGAAAAGGCTTACAAACAAAAGGTCAAACTGGAATCAAAGTAAAAGCAAAACCAGGCATGGCAAAAAGGCATTGACTGTGGCTCAAGGATCTCTGGCAGCTGGTAAGACGATCTGGCAACATGAACTGGCAATATATACACAATACAATATATACACACCCCAGCTAATGGGGAACAGGTGAACATAATCAGATAATCAAACACAGGAAGTAAAGCATCGGAAGGAAACACAAACTGGCTTTCAAAATAAAACAGGAAACTAAAGACAGACGTGACATGATTATCTCCTAGACCTGACATCTGGGTTTAAAAACATAACCATAGGCATTGAAGAGAAGTAAAATCTCGTCCTCTAGCATTTTAACTTGTGATACAGCAGAGCAACAAGAGAGCAAGCACAGTGTCAGAGCTAGTGTTGTATAGACACACAGGCCTGCTTCTCCCTAACTAAATGTCTTTAGTTTTAATTAGCTATCTGGCGTTTCTCCACTGGGACAGTGTGACTTTATTGCTTGCATAAATTAAAATTTCATTGCGATGACGAAGATCTTTAAGTCAGCCTGGGGATTTTTCTTTTTCCGGAAGAGCAGTTGTGTGTCTTTATTGCTGGAAAACAAAGTTATTTTAAGTATGAAACCCCAAACACTCCATTGGCCCTCCAAATCAGCCTCCCATTGCAATGCACAACGTTATATATGGTATGTAATATTTTTATATTTAATAGTACTTTACAGTACCTTGGGAATAGTCTGTCTTAATTATGAATGAGCGTATGGAACACTCATAGCCATCGTTGCAGTAACTACATTCCGGGCAGCTGCTGGGACTTTGTGCCCCATGAAAAGATATCTCATTGGGCTCCACCACAGGAAATACTAACCCTAAAAATAAAACACTGCGCAGTTTGATTGAGTTCTCCATTTGATGCGAGAATTACACCAACTTTACAGTTAAAGTGTAATTGTAATGGGAACATCTCTTAAATGGAAAATTACCTGAACATAATACAAATTAAAATAAAGATTGAATCAAATTTTATTTTAGTTGTATTATCATACTTCTCCAGACCAGGTCTCCGCCACTGGTTGAGTCAGCTGCAACCAGCAGGTTTTGTACACTAACTGACACAAGAGGAACTAATGGAAGAGTCACAGACACCAACCAAGACGGTGGCCTCCACTGTGGAGACCTCTGCTGAATCTGTTATCGAGACAATATTACGCAGTTAGTACATCTCTCGAAAACAACAAGCAAGTCTGTGTCTGTTAACATTATCCTGTCATGCTCCGCATCACACATTCTGTGGCTCTGACTGATTTTAGACTGTGCCGTCGATAAGGCCCCTGGGTAAGTTAAAATAATACGAGAGATTCTAGCTCCATTCACAGACATGAACTGAACCAGCAATGCTTGACTGCATGAAGGGAATAGAAAGTCAAGCAACTTACTTGACCTACAAATGGAAAATGTTCTGGGGCAACATGAACAGAAGAGTGCTGAGGCGTAGATACGGATATTCTCAATTGTTCTAGCCCATGAGCTGAGGTTGGAGCTGATTGAACAGTGAATGGAGTGGTGAGAAAACAAAAGATGTCAACGAATTGAGGTAATATAGATATTTTACTCAATTATATAAAGTGCAGTGCATGCAGACACTGTAAGTGACATTCTAACAGAAATTTTGACAATGTCTTTCTTTGATCTGGATAAAATGACTTTCCCAGCCTCATCTCAGACTCCTCAAGGCACTCAATAAAATAAATCTTTAGTTTGGGTTAGCTGTATATCGAGATGGCACCAGTGTGTTTGTTTGCATGTCTCTGTTGTGTTTTGGTGCTAACTCTGTGTCTCAATCACTCCACAGTTAATTTCTTGTCCATGTGAACCTGCTTGGCAATCAACCCTAAGTCTGCCATTCCCATTGAAAAGACACGATGGCCAAGGCAATGACTGAATTTCATGAAAAATTAGAGTACATCAAATTTCTTCCGGGAAATCTTTGAGACTGATAAATTGCCATGTCACACTTCCCAAGGGTGACAGGGCAACTATGTTTGAACTGAAAGCTAAATGATTAAATGTGAGGAGCCTTCAGAATGGCAGCAGGCATGTTGAATTATGAGTACTCTTAGAAATATTCAAGGGTAGCACATAATACTCCTCTTTCTCTTTTTGTATGGTAGCTTTGTGTATTTTATCAAGGTTTATCACAGACAGTAACATAAAGCCCAGGGAAAAATGTATGAGTGAATGCTAATTTCTCAAAAACGTACGCATGTGCAAACACTAAACATAATGTAGTGTCCCCGCTTTGGAGACAACACAAGATGGTTCACCTTGGTCGCAGTTTTATTTGTGAACGTAATACAGGTTACTATGGGCCATCACCTACGCTAGAAAGAACTTGGCAACCTCTCTAACGTGTGTCACACTCGTCTTCTCTGTCACTCGACTGTAGTCCCTCCATCACCCTGACCTGATCAGAAACCCAGTCATCCCATGTTGTCCTATTCACTGCCATTCAGAACTCTCAGTCGTTCTTTCACAACATACAGAACAGAATAGAAAGCCCTTATTGTCAATGTTTACAGGCAAACATCAAGATTGCATCTCCAATGGTAATGGTTCTTTTTTCAAGTAAACAACACAATGAAAAAACTATATATAGTGTGAATGGAAGAGTTATGTTACACCTAAGATAATATTGCACATGAAGAATTGGACATGCAATGAGATTAAATATATTGGACACGGAAAAAAGAAAAAATGCTATGAGGACAATTGCAGATGATAATAAAAACAGAATTGAATGACGCAATGTAAAGCTAATAAATGCAACATGTACGTAACTCATATGTGTTACGATCCTGCTCCCTGTCTCTCTCACCCCCTCCGTTGTCCTCCTGTAGCCACACCCCCCTTCCGTCAACAGCCTTCTTCAATCACACAACCACCAGTGCCAGTTTGTAATGCTCCCGAACACTCACCAGCGTTTGTCGTTCTGACTTGTCGGTTCTGACCCTAACCCTCTGACCTGTTCGTGCCTCCTGCGCTCCGTACCTCGACCAGTGCCCGCTATCTCGATCACGATTATTGCCTGCTCCTGTGTGTCTGCTGTGGTTTGCTACCCGCTACAATGAAGCTAGCAAACCATCCGTCTGGTGTCTGTGGGTCCTGACTCTCCCCGTTACAATATGAAAACACAACCTGCATTCTACTTTTGTTACAGTATTATCGAAAAGCCAATGGGAGGTTTTGCATGGTTTTTTACAAGCTATAGCATATTCTTTGACTTGCGAGAAGTAATTTTTGTACTTGGTCTGTTGACACTCTACCTGGCTATTGTTATTTTTGTCTGTCAGGACACGTAGGTGCTGGCTACTGCTCTGAAGGATGAAAACTACAAACTTTTTTGCAGTAGGATGACAAGCCTTTTGAGGGTGAGCTTTTGATAAGCAAAATATAGATTTCGTTGAAACTTCAAGGGTGTAGTCATATACAGGCAAAGGCTTTTTACACATCCATACATCTCTTAGATGTGTTTTCAACAACAGCTCCGGAGTGATTTGCGAAACCTTTCTAAAAAGCCACAGCCAGTAAGGTTCTGCTGACACTGAACCCTCAAAGAGAGGTGCCTGGAAATAACGTAGATCCCTCTAAGAACACGGGCCTTTTGCTTTCCAGGCGGGGTGATGCAGGGATATTCTCAAACAGCTGTGCCTATTTTGACTGCATCGTGAAAAGGAGAAATTAATAATGACATGAGCTGGACCGCGGACAAAAACTGAACAAAGGGAGAGACAGAATGCTGAGAATTGTCTTTGCAAAGACTTGGATGAAAGACCTGGTGGGGGAGAGGCAAGTGTAAAAGAGAGAGAAGGCACACTCCCTTTTTCCAAGGGAAAGAAATCCAGGCACAGAGAAGGGAATAAGAAAAGCGAGAGAAGCTGGTTGTGGAGCACATGAGGAAGAGAAAAACGCAAGGATGATGATAAAGAGATGGCACAACATCTAAGAGCAGCAATCCTCGCTGTCCCTCCTTCCCTCCCACTCTCTCATTATCACCGTGTTCTAGCTAGCTGGCTCCTCTCACAGTGTCAAACTCAAGACAGGATGTCGCCGCTGCTGTTGTCAAGATTATTTGTGCATGTGCGGCGCACTTATAGGAAATGCGAGTATCTAGGTTCCCCGTGGCATGCAGGCACAAAACAAACATCTGTCAGTCAGTTTGCTGGGAAAAGGTGGAGAAGACAGCGCTTCAGTGAGAACGAGCACACAGCCACTGGGTGGCTTGCACAGTCAACAAGAGAAATGAGAGCCAAGGAAAACTCCACTACTCTGACTTAGGTGAGCAGTCTGAGTGCAGTGTCTAACATGGATATGCTCACAGTGAATGGGTATTGCACGTCAAGCAGCACCGAATTGTGACTGTAATTATTATAGTCAAGGAATAGCTTTAACAGATTACATCGATTGTAAGAAATTTCATAACTCTCTTTGGAGTGTTAATGACTGACTAATGTAGCTACTTGTCACAGGGGTGTGTAGGAGAGGGAAAGAGGTACAGAACTAAGGTAGAACGAAGAGTCTTTAAAAATAAAGCCACAGGGCTCCACAAAAATACAGAACAACAGCTCTTCAAGGAAATCACCAGAAGGGCAAACAACAATTGGAAAAACTTACTAAGTCTTGACATGGAACAAGAAACACTGAGCATAGCACACGGAGCGACAGCAAACAAACAACGAATTGACCAGGAACAAAGGAAGCACAGAGACTAAAAACAAATGAGGCACAGGTGGACTTGATGAGGACAGGAAGTCAAGGTAAAAACATACATGGGATGACTAAGACTACAAAATAAAAACTAGGAATGACTTAAAAACAAATATAGAAAACAACACAACTGTGACAGATACTTAGGACAAGGAACAATTGTTTTTATCTATCAAGGTTAACCAGTTATAGCAAACACATGTTTATTCTTGTTTTTTTGATGGTCAATATTTGAACCATCAGCAACATATGAATCGATTGTACATTTAAATTAGTGTTTGGTTACGCATTTCCTTTTTCAACTAAGTAATGTGAATCAGTCCGCTCAGCGGTTCTAGATGTTACCTCATCAACCTCCAGATCCAGTTAAATCTTGTCCCCAACATAAACTGCTTTCTTTTTCAATTTTGTAGTGACTAAACACTTGTGAGAAGCTAAACCAAAATTAATTGCTACTATTTCCAGATCTTGCATTTTCTGACAAGGATTACTAATGGGAAAACCATAAATAATTACACCACTTACATAATAAGAAAATGGGTGAATTAACAGATTTTTTGAATAACTGCCCCCTCATCAAGTCATTCCACTGTGTCCTGATGCTGCTTTTTAATTAATTTGATAAAGAAAACAATTAAAGCAATGGATGTGTTTTGCAAGCAAGGAATCTCGTGCACCCTAACGATGACAAAAGCATGTGAAGTTGTAATTTACTACGCTGATGTGAAGACCTCAGATTGTACAATTAAGCCCTTGCTTGAGTGGTGACTGCAGTTTATCTCCCAACCATAAACTGCATAATAGCACCAACAATTATTATCTTTCTAATGTCCTCTCAAGACACAAATGTACTGGAATGCCTTTAATATGGACTAATTTATTTGTTTCCTTTATCATAATTACCGGATTCATTTAGAATAATGGGGGAGGGTGTCTCTTTTAATTACTGGTTCCTTTATTTTTCTTTTGTCTTGGAACTGGCGCATTATTTTTTTTTCTCTGACTCATAAATTACACAAAGCAGTTTGCCTCTTTTCTTTCTTTCATGAATAAATGCATCTCAGGCAGTGTATGTTTGATTAGTCACTATAGCAGTTACTGTCCTGAGCACAGAGTCATCGAAGTGTGTGTGTCTGATTATTGGTGGATATGTTCAGTTGGGTGAAGTATACATCAATGTGTAAAATATGAATAACTTTATAAACCAAAATAATCTTGGAATCATATCACAAATCATACTACAAGTTGTTTGTTTTGATCTTTGTGCAGATTGTGATCAAACATCAGCATCGGCACCGGCTTCCTTGAAAGTGCAGACATAAATATGCATCACCAATTATAAATTCTATATAAAGTCTGACAGTGAAAACATAGGGCCCAATTTATTTGCATCTATGCACGCAGTGGGCAGTCCTCACTTAAATGCAAACGTGGCCTCAATCAGTCACTGTGTGTCAAAATAAAGCCCATAGCATGTGACTGAGTGAAGCTCTCATCAATAAACAACTTCAGTTCAGTTCCATGGGTCTCGTTAGGATAAAGAACAGATTCTTCGGACTCTTGCCCCTTAGGTTTTTTTTTTTTTAACCAACACCAGGGGTTATTAAGTCATTCTCAAGCATTAATAGTTTGTTACTATGCAGTATTTTTTTTTCCGAAATGTGACCAGAGGGACTCCATAAATACACTTCTGGACCACACGTCAACTGGATGATGCATAAGGATGGCACCCAGCCTGCTCTTGATAAGACTGCTGATTGCTGCCTCTAATTACTTTGCTTCACATTGATTTCATGGCATGTCAGCGTGCGATCATGATTTACAGGAGTAACAAGTGCTGTGTCAACAATTCTGCTCCTCGGATGTGTCCTTGGGTCATCGCTGCGACATTAACTGAAGTGAGCAGCTGTCGTTATCACAGACTGATGAACAGAGAGTCAAGCAGACACATGTGGATGTCATGTCATATCCCACACCAGTGCTGTTTATTATTAGTGTGATGATAAATCATGATTTTATCTCTGTTGATCTTTAACCCGTGACAGGGGCAACACTCTGCCATTTAAAAACACATTAGCAGCCGAGAGAAATGACCTCACTAGAGCAGTTATTACTGAATCAATTCTTTCAACAGATTGGAAATGCATTAAAAGTCATGATAACGCTCAATAAACAAATCCGACCATTATTTAATGTTTAAGGAGTAGTTAAGGTCCTGGTGACAGAACCTCAAGGAATCATCTCCACCCAACAGAACTTCAGCATCTATTATCAAAAGATTTCAGCCCTCTTGTTTCTAACCACTCTTAACAAGAGTGTTTGCAAGGCCCCACAATGCATTGTTTTCCTATCGCAGCACAAGTACAATCAGTCAATCTGATCAACAATTCAGGACAGAGGTAAGGTTGGGGACTGGGTTGTTTTAAGGATACAGACCAAATGATGTCAGTTATTGATGACAGGGATATTTTAATCAAATCGAGAGCAAGTTAAATCATTTATATATCATTTATATATGTGCGCTTGTGTGTCTGCATAGCAGGTAACGCTAAACTTCTCTGAAGGAGTGCGTCAGGCTTTGTGTTGGTAATTGGGGCCAATTGTGTGGCAAAAGGTGTCTCAAGTGTTTTTAAACCTTTCAAAAGTTCATAGAGACAATGCTGTCATAAAAAAATATAATGAAAAATGCAAAGCTGGCCGTGGCATTGCTTCTTAGCCAGGGCAAACATAAATTATATGGAGTATTAGAGTACTGCATTTGGAGGCCTGAAGGTCAAGTGCCCGGCAGCAGCCACAGACGACTCTAATTCCTGCAGCCAGAGCCGAAGAACTTGAATCCTCCAGTGACAAAAAAAACTTTTTGCATCAGCAGTTCACAAGCAGGACAAGTGACAGCAGGAGGAAAACGTCCGTCTTCGTTGTTTGTTATTTTCTACTTTTGTTGACGTTTTATTCTCATTTTAGTTTATCATTGGTCTCAAACATTATGGTGCACACTCACCCCTACTGCACCCATGTTTGAAATACTTCTTATATTCTGACTTTTGGATTGACATTCTGCTATTACTAAGGAGAGATAAGTACCTAAATAAAGTACAGTTGGGTACTGATGCCAAAGTTCTGATCCTGGATACTGTACCCAAATCACTGAAATTTGATCAGTACGCAATTCAGCTCAGAATGACCAAGAAAGAACAACAACTTTGTAATGGCCTCAGACATGATGAATGCTAATGTTGCTCTGTGTCTGCTGGTTGTCTGTTTTCTCTTGAGACCTGACGTGGACAAATCCACATCAAATAAAGCTGCTTTGAAATGAGACAGGCTCCCTTCCTCTTCCCATTTCTTATAGGCAACGTGATGTAGCTGAAACCACCATGTGAAGCAAAGCATTACAAATTGAGGAAGATGGCAACCACTGCTCTGTCAATTGAAATTCAGCAACATTTGTATCTGAAAGTCTATCAACACGGCTGTAAGAGCTTCACTCCGCTGAGGATTCTGTGCGTTACGTCTCTGAGGCGGAAATCTAAATCAAACCATCTATTTCCGCTGACACCATCAACCTGTTCCTGCGAGTAGATGTTTGCTTCTATAAGTGAGATGTTCAGCTGGTGCTTGTGTTTAACACTAGTTGCGTCTGACAGACTGCACTCTGAAAGAAAGATAAACCCCAAATCATCCTGAGAGAATGTTTGTCAACTCAACAAAAGTAACTCCCTGCTTCTCTTCGATTCCAACGAGGGAGCTCTGTTTCCAATAGCAAAAATCCTAATTACCATTATAGTTGATCATTCAGTAAAATGGACCAACACTGTCCAAGAGACGTGAGACAATGAAACAGTCACCAGGGGTGAACCTGACATTTTACACTCAACTGAAAGTGATGTCTTGCGAGACGGGTGTAAATCCAAGATGGCGGCGCGCACATAGATAAGCAAAAACAAGATTAAAACACTCCGCCAATTAACATGAACCACAGCCTTAAAAAAAGTTTGACCTAAAGTGGAACCGACAGCTCAAACCTGGAAGAGCTGGAGGACTACGTCGACGAGTGCTTCAAGAGACTCGCCATGGGAAAACTACAGAAGGCGGCGGTTCCCTCGAACAAGAGAAGCCGCCCCGAAGATTCGCCGGGGGCTGCCTCTTCCTCCCCGGGCAGCAAAAAAGGTGAAATCCTGGAATCGATGGAGCGGAGCCTCGCCAGCCTTGATGCCCAGGTGGCACTTGTTGAAATTCTTCATAGGGAATTTCGAGCGCTGCGGGAGTCGCTCGAGTACAACCAGCAGCAAGTGGTCACTCTCACCACCGAGAACACGTCGCTGAAAAGCTCCGTGAAAACACTCACCGAGGAGATGACAAAGCTCTCCACGGATAACAAAACAATGAAAGAATCGATCCTGGAACTCCAAGCCAGGAGTATGAGGGACAACTTCGTCTTCACGGGGATCCCAGAGCGTGCGGAAGAGGACCCGGAATCCATGGTGAAGGAATTCATCCAACACCAGCTGAGACCGCAAGGAGCATCGCCTTCCACCATGCGCACCGGCTGGGCGCAAAGACACCGGACAGCAGGCGCCCAAGACCGATCGTCGTGAAATTCAAACACTTCAAGCAGAAGGAACTGGTTAAGAGACACGGCAGGGAGCTCAAGGGGACTGACTACAGTGTTAATGATCAGTTCCCGAGGGAGATCCTGGAGTGACGCCGAGCCCTGTTCCCAATCCGGAGAAAGCTGATCGACAAGGGATGCAGAGCGGTAATAACAATGGACAAATTGTTTGTAAATGGGCACTTATACTGCAACGCAGAGGTAACTCCGTGGCTATACTAATACTTAGAATAACAAATATGACAGTATGAGTCACATATATACATTCAGTCCTCCACCTCCCACCCTCCCACTTTCTATCCCATGTCAACTAACTGGCAACCCAGGTAACGCACACCCCACATGCACCCCCTACGTGTTATGTCCACCCTCCCCTCTCTTATTTCACCCTTTATGTATTTATTTCTGCCCCTCACCGCTCTCTCTTCTCTCTTCCTTCCCCTCCCCCACCCCCACAACACTCATCACACTCAATCCCTTCAGTCCATCTCTCCACCACCGGTGTCAGGCAATGGACACATACACCGTACCATGTCCGCCAGGAACATGTCACACATACACACACACACACACACTGGCACACTGTGGCTGGGAACATATCACTGATATACGCATACACACACTAGCACATTGATCCCCAACACGTGGGCCGTGGGTCATTTGGTACTGGGCCGCACAGAAAGAAAAAATAATTTTCATTATTTTGTTTTTTCACATAAAAAACTGGCCTGACAGTGCCAGTCTGCAGCCAGGTCCTCTTGACATGATTAAAAAGTGGATTTACGTTCATTATTATTGTTATTATTATTATTAAAGAGAAAATACCATAGTTTTTAATGCCGATCTTATTATTTTATTTTGTTTTTATCTGCTACACCTTTAGATTGGGCCGTGAAAATATTGTCAGACATTAAATTCTTTCCTTGACGGAATAAACCTCCCAAAATTAAGCGCCAAACAGATTAAGTCCATGGATGCTAACATCACCATGGCTGAACTTGAAGAGGCCCTCAAACACATGCCCAGAGGGAAAGCCCCAGGGCCAGATGGCTTTCCAGCCGAATTCTTCCAAGAATTCTGGCAAACATTAGCTCCAATCTTTATGAGAGTGGTATCAGACATACAAGCCACAGGCATGATACCATTCAATATGAACCACGCTAACATTACCCTCAATTTAAAACCAGATAAGGACCCCACACTAACATCCAGCTACTGGCCAATATCTTTAATCAACGCAGAGCTCAAAATCATCTGCAAAGCTCTGGCTTGGAGGACGAGATGGAATCACTCCCTCCATCATATATCCCGAACAGACAGGCTTTATCAAGGGTAGACAATCAGTTGATAACACACAGACTAATCAATATAATTGATCTAGACCACCAGCAATCTAAAAACAGTAATAATCTCCATAGATGCAGAAAAAGCCTTTGATAGAGTCAATTGGAAATTTCTGAGACTCACACTGCACAAATTTGGTTTCGGTAACCAGTTGATCAACTGGATTAAAAGACTATCTAACTCACTCAGCGCCTCAGTCAAAACCAACGATCTAATTTCTCCAGGCTTCTCACTGCAGAGAGGTACCAGGCAAGGATGCCCACTGTCTCCGGCACTCTTTGCATTATTTATCGAACTTTTAGCAGCAGCGATCCGGAAAAAACGAAAACATTAGAGGGATTCAGACAACCAACATAAACCATAAGATAAGTCTTTATACAGATGATGTGCTACTTTTCCTGGAAAACTCACCAACCACCCTCGCAGAAACAACTAACCTAATTGAAACTTTCTCATCTATATGCGATTACTCCATTAATTGGGGCAAATCTACTGCAATGCCTATAAACAGCGATCTTCAAGGCACTCTGTCCACCCCTCTAAAAACAGTAGACATAAGGTATCTGGGTATCAATATTCCCATCAAGCTGTCAGACCGGGTAACTCTAAATTACTCATCACTACTAAAAAAAATACAGGATGATTTGGAACGGTGGAATTCACTACCATTATCACTCTTGGAAAGAGCAGCTACAATCAAAATAATGATTCTGCCAAAGGTTAACTATTTCTTCTCAATGATTCCCACCTGTCCACCGCCTGCCTGGTTCAAGTCACTTGACTCCAGGATGTCTAAATTTCTGTGGAAAATCAAAACATCACGGATAGCTCGAAAAACATTACAGAAAGCAAAGACTCTAGGAGGACTTGAACTCCCAAATTTCAATCTTTATTTTCTGGCAAATCGACTAATTTACATCAACAAATGGTACACATCCGACCCAACAGAACACTCCTGGCTGGATATCGAACAGACTTTCAGCAGAAACATCAACGTCTCAGATCTGCCATTCATCAGCCCCACTATTAACAACACAAATGTTTCAAAAGTATACGCATAAACGCCACTATGACAGCTAACTAAGACTAAGGGTCCCTGCAACCGCTATGGGACCTTCTCAGGGCCCCCTGAAGCTAGGTAGGACTGGTCCCCCTCTCTGCTGGGGCGAGAGTTTGCTGTGGTGAGGGTGCCAGTCTGGAAGCCATCACCGTGCAAACCTACCGCTGCAACATCAAGCCTGCTACACATCAATGGGGCTGTCGGGGGGTCTCTTGTCTCCTGTGCTCTACTGGACGTCCAGGCCAGCTGGTGCCTCGGCCCCTCTCGTTGCCCGCCCTGGGTGGTTTCCCAGGGGCGGGCCTAGTGTCTGCTTGTCTACATCACGCCTCAGGGGCCCCCGGCCCCCTCAGAGTATTCGGGCTCACGGCGGGCCCTGGCCAGTACCTGCTCTGGCCGGGGCGGGCAGGCAGGTCATTGTGCGCCCACTGCGGTAAGCAGCCTTCAGTTGATAAACCCTAGAGAGCACACTCACACTCACGCATGCTTGGTGTAGTACGCATGCTCCTAACCCCATGCACTCTTCTCGAAAATAATCCCCGTCACACACTGAGCCTTTTCTGCCTCCTCAGTTTTTCACCTCTACTCTACCTCTGCTACAACTACACTAATTCCTGCCTCCCTTCTTCAACTTATTCTATACCACCCAAACAGCGTATGGTGACGGTGAAGTTGTTCTATTACACTATTATATATTAACATCACTATCACTTAAATATTGTAAATACTGTGACACAATCTCCCGAACAGCGTACCACTGGTGACAGTGAAGTTGTACTATTACATTATTATATATCAACATCATTATCACTTCCATATTGTAAATATTGTGACACAATCTGATTGCGATGTTGTTGTTGTCCCCCCCTTTTTTTTGTACCTAACCCTATCCACTCCCTGCACTCTGTCCGAACTCCTCGCTCACAGTACATGAGCACCATCGTAGAACGCAAACCCCTAATAAAGTTTGAAATAACAGGAAGGAGGCACTTTTGTGTATACTCCGCCTGTTAGAGTAAAAAACTGTCAGGCACTGTGGGGCATCAAGGCTTCCAATACTTAATGCCCAATTGCTGGACAGGACAGGACAGGACCTCCCCCAACCCCTGCTGTTTTTCGTCTCTTACTATCCACTCCCTGCACTCTGTCCGGCCCGAACTCCTCGCTCACAGTACATGAGCACCATCGTAGAACGCAAACCCCGAATAAAGTTTGAAATAACAGGAAGGAGGCACTTTTGTGTATACTCCGCCTGTTAGAGTAAAAAACTGTCAGGCACTGTGGGGCATCAAGGCTTCCAATACTTAATGCCCAATTGCTGGACAGGACAGGACAGGTTAAAAAAAATAAAAATAAATAAAACACTCAACTGATAACGGAGGGCTACTGTAATAGCTGCTGGGCAAGAAGCTGCTTAGCCAACATTCCACCTATATGTTGATTTCTTCCAATCTGAATAGGAGAGAGGTGTTCATAAAGACCACTGTAAAAAGTATTTTCAAGTTTATTGTCATGTGCAATGCGTCTTTGAGGATAAAGGAGCCAATCTGAGCATTTTACCTGTGTGAGAACAGCCTCAGGTAATCCTCTGCAAACTGGCAGCATTGTGCTGGCAAGTATACAGTAACAAATGGGGACATATTGTGCAGATTTACAAGTCCCACACAGCATCATAACTTACAAAAGACCGTCCAGCTCCAGAAAAGAAATGAAATAAAATATATATATATATGATGGAGGTCAGAGCACCTCAAGGTGAAGCAGGGAGATTGATGGGCACAGCTGAGTAGTTGGTCAATGAGCTGTCCCTGGATTAAAAGGGCAGCATGAGCCGGCGCCTCATCTACAGTGGGCCGGGTTCGATTCCAACCCACTGGCCCTCACAGCTTGCTTTCTATCAAAAAGAAAAGCATAAAGACCTGTAAAAACATATACTTACAGAAAAGGCAGCAGGAGAACTACCACACAATGGACATGAGGGACAGAGACAGAGAGCAAAGAAGCTGCCAAGCAAAGACTGCTGGACTCTTTAAGTTGAGTGTAATTAATGTTTGCTCATGTGGTTAAAAATGTGTCTGGGTACTTTCCCCGGTACCTCATTGGCTGTGAGCTCAACAACGGGTCCTGTCCCCAGATCTCCATTGGCTGCTCCAGTCTCCACGCTGCCCAGTCCTGTCTCCATGGCGTCCAGCCTCCAGAGAGCCTCTGCATGCGGGATGGCTTCCTCTAACCAGCTCTGAGAGAGAACCTCCAGATGAACCAGGGAGCAATCAGTGCAGCTGATGGTTGGTAACTGATTACTCCTCAGGTCGAGGAGGCAGCAGGAGAGCTGCGACCAAGAAGACACATGAGAGTGACACTTGATGGAGCTGAGCAGCCAAGAGGCCAGCAGAAACTCCTCGCCGCACATGTTTATTGTTTTGGAATTGTTTTGGAATTTCTGTAGTTTGATTAATAAGGATGTTAAAAGCAGAATTGTTTGTCTCTTGCTGCTGTTGCCAGACCCCCGGTGGCCCCGTCGTGTGCCACAAATATGAATAGTCAAACAAAATTAAAATAAATAAAAGGTTTGTAATTGAATCTAATTTTCAAGGTGGAGAGCCGTGTTCTTCCTAGAGCACTTTAATTAGAGCAGAGAGAAACTTCAGAGCCATAATCTGTCCTTCATTCCCTGTCATGTTGCCATGGAAACAAGGGGAGAAGTAGGGAACACAGAAAATACGTTTATATTTTCTCAGAGCACAAGGACTCGTCAGCTCCTCGTGTTGACTGATTATGTGAGGTTTTTTTTTTTTTTTTTCTATATTAGAAATAAAAAACAGCACACGCTGCACACAGCTAATGAAACCCTGCCACCAGGAAATGCAAATATGCTGCACACAGTTTCTGTCAGACAATGGCAAAGACAGACAAAATTATTTTGACAGCAGGAAGACATCACTTACTTACAATGTGATGCATTTATACATGAATATTCCTACACCATAAAATACAAATACATATAAATTAAGTGCGGGAATTAGAACCAGCAATTAATGAATACTTTAAATCAAATCTGCATAAAATGTTATCATGACAGTACTTAAAGAAGTGAATCACTTTATTCAAGACACATCCTATCATGGTGTCATTAACAGAAGTTAATGCACAATTTATGGTGCAGGAAATGAGTTGGAGCTCGCTACGCCTGCAATATGAAGACTGTAAGCCACGGCATGTTAATATCTGCTCTGTCGTGGTAGTGGGTGCTGATGCTGCTGTTTGATTACAATCTGATATAGATCATGGCGAACAACTTCTTAGTGATGACAAGTTTTGTGATATGGTTGCGTTTTTTTTTTTTTGTAAGACTGTAGCATTGGAAGATGTTCGACATAACGGCTTCAAACATGATAATGAGATTTGGACAAATAAGCCTGATTGAGGAGTCCAATCCCAGCTGTTGGACACAACATCAAATAATTAACTCCTTCAAACAACAGTGCTAAGCCATCATGTGTACATGATAACACTGTGTGTGTGTGTGTGTGTGTGCGTGTGTGTCTTGGAACCATAAGTTCAACCTCCAGAGTCGCACAGTCAATAAATAATTGAAAAGCTGCTCTTGTCCACAGCTTTCCCTCTGTCTGCTTGTGTCTTTAATCAAGAGGCAGTGGACCCACTAATCCTGAAGTTCTGTGTCAGGGAGGCCAAAGTCACACAGGACAGCACACGTATTTCAAGATTTAACATTTAAACTTTGGCCATAAAGAGGCACAGCAGCTGCAACTTAAGAAGAAGAGGAGTAATTAAAAGAGAAGGAAAGAAAGAGGGCAGCTAAAGATATTTTTGGAGTTAATTCATTCCAGTTTGAGTGAAGCAAACTGTAAAGGCAAACTGCAGAAAAAAAGTCCACCCTTTTGTACGATTTAATTTTGTAAATCTCTGTAAAGTACCAATATTTTGATTGAGTTTGTGATTCATTGAGCTCTTGTTATAGTTACGTTTTAACGTCATTATTGTTCCCTCGCACACAAAGGAACAATGGACCTGTAGTCCTTATAGACTGTCAGTTACAGACATTATAACATTCAATTATTTTCATGTGAAATCTAGATTGTTGAAGGTGTGTTGTTGAATTTGTAAAATAATAATAATAATAATTTCACCGATACTGTACTTGCCCAGCAAGAAATATATCCAGAACCCATGAGAAAACAACTTGAAAGTGCTTCTTTCCTTCTCTCGATCTGACAAAGTAAATCACAAGCAATTGACACCTGGAATTTAGAACTGCGACTCTGTTCAAAGATAGCACTCATAAATCTGCTGTGCGATTGTTCATTAGCTTTCATCTCCCCTCACAAACTGACAGTGACCTTTGTGTTTGAAACAAGATAAGAGAACTGTCAGATACGTGACTCCGGGCCCTCCTGCCCAACATAATTCAACGGCCTTCTCTTTAGCTGTCTTTTGCCGGCGCGCCGTAACGCAAGGACGAGGAACAATGACCTTTTCTGCGGCTCTGAGAAAACCACCATTCATGCCATTGTATTTGCATAACTGTCCCTACATGCTCATAATTAGTCCAATAACCTTGAGTCAGCCAGTTGAATGAGGTGTGACTAATTAGCTGTGCAGTTTGTGTTCAAATATTTCGATTGGAATGTGACGGGCACAGAGACACTTCCCCAGCTTTTACAGCCATATCACTCCTCATTGGTATCCCAATTGGCATGAGGTCATACTCTATAAAATCCAAATCTAGGCTCTTTTTTATTTACACATTGTGTTCATCGCATTGCTATAAGGTGAAATGAGTGTCAGTAGAAACTGAATTTAAAATTCATGATTTGATATCTTGAATAATCTAAATTAAAATCTGTGTTTATGTAACATCGTCTGAAACAACTGCTGTTGCGGAATGTTGGATTTTAACCAAACTTGTTGCTTATAAAACGTGTTTATACAGATTTAAACCTTTAGAGCTTTTGGGCAAAGGTCAAGCAAAGTATGATGTGATGATGACATTATTTACATGAAATGCTATATTACAATATATTAAATGTAGTATTTGCACTGGGTGCGCAGCAGCGATCTGAGTGGAGAGAAACACTCATCAACAACGAGACCTCGCAGCCAAGCAAAGAGTTTTCTTCTGATGTTTTAGGATTTGCAATCCTGAGAAATGAGTTCAGATGGTGAATAATGTGTTTGGTGTTTCTCTGCAGATGAGGGATACAATCAAAATGGCGGACCCTGATTTGCAGCTATTACTCTGCCAACAGCTCCTGATTAAAATGACAGAAACCTGCTGAGTGTAAACATTCTGGGGAGAAGTGACAGAGCAGTTACTGTGCATCTAGCTGATTGGAGAGGTTGCACTGGTATTGCAGTAAAGCATACCAATCATTATCAACACGGAGCATAAAGAGACCGCTCAATTTAGACCTCTTTGGAACTAATTTCAAATATTTTCCAAGCAGTTACCACAGTTCTCATTCAGACTTGATTGATCCCCACATCAGCTCAAACATGGTGCAATCAAGTTGTGTGTGTGTTTTGTTCTGGATCACCATCCCTCCATCAGCACGGAGTCCACACCAGTTTTATCTGACTTCATAAAACACACCAAAAAATGCTGGCATTTAACAATACACAATAGTATATGTGTATAGTAACACATAGCTTTTAGCCAGAGGGAAAACTGTAATTTGTTGCATCATCAGTGTTATATACCGTTGTCACTGTCATTTTTGCATGGGCAGCATTGGTGATGTCATAATTCGTTCAAGTGGAGACTCTAAATTGACTTGAGATGTGACTGTAAGGGTGAATGGTTGTTTCTTCTGCCAAATGGCAGCTGCCTGAGTGATCCTCAACAGAAAAGCAGTGTCGCAAAAGGTGCATGGATAGATGGTCATTAATGCAAACACACTTATGGGTCCAAAGGTTGAGGAATGTGGTGTAAGTGTACGGAAGTAAAGGTTTTTATTTTTATTTATTTATTTTTTCAAATGCTACTTTAAAAAAAATCAAATACTATAACATTATAGAAAAAATGCTTTGAGTCAATCGTGCAGGCCGTCCATTACTTATTTATTTGGTGTCTAGAGGAGAGACTATGCAGCTGTACAGAGCATTTGTCCCTTTTATATTTCTAATTAACACCAAATAATACCAACTAGAAGAACCTCTTAAACTCTGAGCTTTGATAATCACATTATTCTGTGTTTTTTTTTTTTTTTTACCTTCTCTTGTTAATGTCAGGAAACCTGGGTTAAGGTACTACATCAAAAGATATTTGATATCTGCACTCTGTGATCTCTGATGTATCCCTGTCAGCAAAGTAGCAAGAGCCCAAGGGGTGGACGCATAAACAAACCAACACATCAGACATGAATTCCAATGAGATCTCTTAAATGGCATCCTGTCCCGTGCGCCTAATTTATCACGCACACATCCATTTTTAGAGAAACAACACATACGTGGGATGAACCTGAAATTGACATGTCCATTTTATAACAGATAATCCCAAACTGTGTGCAAATAAATTAAAAATGAATTCCATGTAAGCCGTACTAAAAGTTGTTTGACTTCTAAAAGGTATCCTGTACTGGAGGACATGGGCATAGTAGCAATACATAAATAAATAAGCAGCCAGCACTATGAAACTAGCCACGGGTGCAGAGTGAGTGAAACCACAGCGAGCCCAAGGCCGGCTGTTGGCGATGGTGGTGGAGGGGAAACAGCAGCGCTCATCACATACTCTGGAGTGTACAGCAGTGGTGGTAAGTGATGGTCTCTTCCAGTCAATATAACAGTCCACATTGCATTAGCCCAGTACTCATCTCCTCTAATCACTTCCTGTGTTAGCAAGCAGCCAAGTCAAAAGACTGTAGTTGGAAGAGGTGAGTTAAATTCAAGTTTAAACAAACAGATTCACTCGTATCTTATCTACTCTGAGCTCATGACTGCAGATGTCTCTGGAGATCTACCCAACTCCAATTATTTATTTGTTTATTGGCAAGAAAACACAAAAACTACACAACAGATTTCAGTTTTGTGAAGGGTTGGGACGACCCAAAAAAAAAAATGTCATCCATCTTGGTGCAGAGTTGAGTTGAGTTTATGCAGATTGACTGAATTTAACTGGAATTTTGAGCCTTTGCAAACATTCTAGAATGTTGAATATTTGAACTGCTATTATGAATCTCCATGTATGTGTGTACAATACGGTCAAAATACCATAAACAGCTTGGTAAGGCTTCTTTGAGTTCAATATACTCACACTGAAATCAAATGAGCTGATGCTTACTACATTAAATTAGTTTATTAGCCTGTTAACAATCACTCAACAGAACATTTAGCTCAGGCTGATGGAGTTTGTTTTCAAGTATTTGGTGACAGATGAATTTGAACTGGAACCCAATGAAAAGTGGGGGGATATTAAGGATTCATTTTATTGGGACCATAACCTTGCTTCATATTTTAAACATTGATTTAATTAGAACTAATTGCACAATCCCTTCTCAGCATCTTATAGACATGCTTACATTGATTAATATGTATAGATTACATATCAACTAAGAATTACATTATCTTAAATAATTACTCCTTGTTATATTTCAACCAGACTTGGTATTGTAGCGATGCTGCCATGTTCCAAAACGATCCTACCATTACTAAATCCCTTTCCATTCAAGGTGCTAAACAAAACTCCTCTAAAAATTCTAAAACATGCGTGACCTGGTTCACGTAAGGTGACTTCCAGCCTGTGACCAGCTGCTTTGTTTAGTTCTGTTTGGTATTGCACATAAAAAACAACTCCCTTCCACCCAATGACGGGCATGCACCTGTGCCTACCTCAATAAACACAGCTTCGGTGAGGGCTTTAAGCAGCTGTTAACATCTCCTGCAAAACTGGGACAGCAGGTAAATTGATGTCGTAAACCATTTTCACATCAAAGACTAAAAGGAGGTGCTGAGGAAGTGACAGTCGCGCCAAAGAAAGATGCATTCAGGGGCACAGCAGAAGCACTGAGATCATGGGCGCATCCATGCAGTCGCTGCTGCACGAGATGACTCGAGCTGGAATAGGCCGCATGATGTCTGCTTTCTCTGACGTGCTCTAAAGATACTGTGGTCCATTAGTCTTGGTTCCTGCTAGCTGGTTATGTGGAGAATACAAACAATGATTTGGGGGCTGAAAGGAGACAAATGTCTGATCTAAAGTGAAAGGCACTGCTGCTAAGCAAGATGGAAGTGTCCTGCCAAAACACACTTCCCTCGACTCAACAGTCACAAGACTCTTAACAGAGGATGTTCTCTGTCACACACCAGCGGGGTTTCATACCCATTCCTAATTACAAATGCGACGCGCACCAGCCTGGCCTAAAACAACCCATACTCATTAAAAATGTAGTAAGATTTAGTCTGTTACATTTTTTTGGCCCATCGTGATTTTTCAGGTTGTTTTTTTTTTTTTTTAGCATTTCAAGCTTAGAGTGATGCAACAGCTGTTTGCATCACTCATTATTTGTTAAATCTGGATCTCACTGAGCTCAGTTGACGTAGACAAAGTTTGAATGTCAGGGGAACTAGTGTTGAAGAGCACATTTCAACAAATGCCACAAAATCTGACATTCTGAAGATAACGGCTGAAAAATACCAAATGCAGAAACGGTATTTCTGCACACACACGGCAGACAACACAGTCATGTGTAATTACATTTTTTAATGCTATCATCACAAATGTTCATTTATTTGTAGGTCAGGGCAAGAGAGGAAAACTGACCTAAATAAAATGGGAAAATGAAATAATAACTAGTCGTGTAGGTATAGGGCTGTATATGAACATGCATGTGTAAACCCGCTACAAGGCAACATCTAATTACTGAAAATAAATAGAGTCTCTCAGTGCTGTGTCTACAGTGACTTCACAACTCCCTGCACACTTGCACACTTGCGCACACGCACACACACACACAAGAACTGAGGAGAAACATCAGAAGAATCCCGCTGGGAGACAGAAGGGACTCCAGCAGACCGCATTCAGCAAACACATTTTTAAATGCAAATTTAAGTGTGTTTCAAATGTGTGAGACTTAAAATAAATGAGCGACTGTGCCAGATGCTTTAAGTTCTGCTTTCAGAAGTCGTCTTCACTGAGTTTCAGGGGAGTTTGATAAATCGTCTCCCCTCACATTTAAACTACTGAACTGTCCAACAAAAGGACAATGCAAATACAAAGAAATGCAGCTTCTACACAAGGTTACATCATCGACTTTATTTAGATGGTACAACATTCCAATGGGACCTTGTGTCCTTTTACAAGTTGTCACAAGCTGTAAAGCAATTCTCAAATCAGTAAAGGAGATCAGACTAAACAGAAACAGTGTTTAATGTTCCATTAAATTAAATGCTCTATACCCATTCAGCTGATAAAATAAAGCAGAGACACTACATGCTCCAGTTATTATTTGGTCTTGTTGGCTTTAGAAATGACAGTTAGAACTGTATTCTCCCATGTGGACACAGGAACCTCACGGTTCAGGACTTTATAGGTTGGATTACAATTGTTGATGAAGCAGAAAAAACAGTGTTCAACTGAGGACACAGAAACAATAACCATCCCATTACTGACTTATTTACGTATTTAGATTCCACTTGAAAACAGCATCATTTACATTATGGCTTTAGCCTAAATATTCTGCTCCGGCACTGTATTTGCACATGGATCACAGAGGCTGAAAACACTGAGTAATGACCTTGTTTCCAGTTAAACATGAATGCCAGGGCGTACAATACAATGCAATATAAAAACATTTTAGACATTTTTATTCATTTTTCTGTTGTTTTTGTGCATTAGAGTTTTAGATAAGTTATCGCATTGGATTTGGCTGCAACATTTTTTCTCTCTAGGCTCCTCAACTCTACAAGTGATTTGTTGACAGCCCTCCACCAACATGGGCTTCGTGGCGAGTAGATTCTGGTTCTGCTGTCATCTGAACATTTAAAGTAGACATGTCACCTGCTGAGCGATGTCTAACACCTGTGCAGCCTCGGATGCATCAGTCCTCTCATCACATGCAGATGAAAATGCACGAAACCCACTTGCTTTTTCCGTGCTTTACTGACAGCTGTCTTGAGCCCTGTCGGTAGGTAATGGTGTTCAGGGACAAGCTGATGTGGGAGAAAGCCTGCGCCTACACACAGCCTCCACAGCCACAGTCGCACACTGTTTCACAAAGTCTCTGAATGAAAAACAGCATCCACTCTTCGTAATTAGAGAAGATGTGTGATTGCTCGCTTTTCATTCTCTTGTGCTGATGATGGCCGCAGCAGAGCTGCCATTCTTCGACATATTGAAAAAAAAAAAAAATAATACTCTAAAAAAAAAAACTAATAAGTTTATTTCCTAGCGGCGACAGATATCATAATCTTTCAAAACAGCCACTCTCTGTCTGCAAATGAGACAAACTGCCGTGGGATTTATTTCTGCAAGAAAAAAAAAATAGTTCCCCCTGCCAGTTTTCTTATCAGTGTGCCACTGTTCCATTATTTACCGGCCACCACCTCCCACAATGTTCCTATATAAAACTATGGTTAGATAGGGACTGCACTGAGCCTTGATAGACAGCAGTTTGGACAGAAAATAATTTGCCCTTCTTGTTTATAATGTCATGTTGGGCCCAGGGGCTGCCCTACAATATGTCAGGCCAGAACAAAAGGCCCTGGTTTAGACAGTGTGGACCACGGGAACAAAGATGGAGTAATACTTTTACACTCTAAAGTCAGCACTAAGACCTGATACTTCTAATTAGCATTTGAATGTGTGCTTTGCTAATGATAGTGTTTAAAGAACAGTAATGCCTACCTCATTTAGCTAAACGACCATACTACTACAGTTCAGTTGTACTGGTTGTTAATGTTCCTATACATTTAACATAAATGAGCACTGTGGTATTTTCCCTCACTTGACAGCCCTGCTTGATAATGTCTTTATTCACAAACTGAACCTGAATGACTGGCTAATGAGAGTCAGTGAGAAATAAAAACACCATGTTACCTGTGATCACAATGCTTAGGGAAACATTTTCATTCCTCATCAATGGAAATATCCATCACTGACAGACTGGAGCTGAAAAGCAAATGTGCCATTGTCAGGTCAAACCATATGCTGGGACTTGCTTTGCTTTAAACAAACACTTTCTTTGGTTTAAAGTTAGGGTTGGTAATCCCGGGGAAGGGAGCCTGAGCAGATTATACTAAGAAACTGTAACTGGCATGTACCACCTCTCCCATCAGCCCTCTAGTCAAAGCTACACCCCCAGAACATATGAACGTGCACTGACTGACAACTGGTCGAGGATGAGTTTCCAGTGACTCACCAATTAAATCATGAATGTAACGAATAGTCTTTCAGAAACAACTTATGCACCTTGTGAGCTGGCCCTGACAGGGGTGACAGTTATTACATCCAAAAGCACCAAGACAACTGTAACCCCATAATAAATAATATTATAAATATTGTAATAAATCTGGATTGTATTGTACTGGTTTGTATCTGGATGTAAACAGCTGTTGCTAGCAGAGCAAAGCAGACTTCTCCCTGAACTTGTCTTGTAACTTGTGTAACTGCCACCAGAAGCAACATCTTAATCAACATCTCTTAGTTTAAAAATTCATTTATTTTTGGAATGTAGTAGAACACATGATGCAAACAAAGGTTAAAAGTAAATGGCATGAAAAAAGCCAGTTAAAAAAGTGAAAAAAATACTAAAAACTATAATCTCTGGTGGGGTACTAAACTGGTTCAGCATGATACACGACGTTCCATCTGTTTGCAGTACCAATGTGATGAAATTAAACTTTCATGATTCGTGCCTGGAAATTGGGCCAGTGTAGCTGCAAACAGTGGCTGAATTCACCGAAGAAAACCATGTGGCATACCGACATATGTACGATGAATTAGGATGGCACCCGATAGGGACGTGAACGTGATCTGCTACATGTTTGATTGAAAGAAATGAGTGTCAGCTGTACATCAATCGCTGCCAGGGAAACGCCGGCAGTGGAGAAAACAAAACTCCTGCAAACATCCAACTTGAAGAGGTTACTGTATCATGTGGGAGTCATAAAGGAAGAGAATAATCCAAAGAACATTGAGCTTATACATGCATTGTGTCAAGGGTTTAAACATGTGCAGCTGAAGCTGCAAACCATCTTATCACAGAGTTGAATTCTTAGAGGAAAACTAGCGAATGACGCACGTACGTATAACTGCCTCTCCGCCTACTCCAGAGATAACCACAGCCTATTTATAGCCCCCAGTAAGGAATGCACAGATCAACCGTGTCAGAGGCAATGATCAATTTCTTACAACCATCAAATTATTCATATATGTTTCTTTGAAAAGGGAAAATGCAGATCCAGAATAGATTTCACAGTATATCTTCATGCCGCTGAGTGCTTTTACGAAATGTCGTCAGCAGAAATATGACGTTGACATGACAAGATCTGAGCGAAAGGTCGCAGGAGGCATTGTGATTTCTTCAAACAAGGGTAGCAGAAACAGATAAGCAAATATTTTAGCTGCAACTCTGAGGTACTGACTACAACCTGGAGAATATCTGGGAATCCCAATCTGCATTCAAACGCATGTCCACTGTACTAAGTGTGACTAAAGGTTATACATTTGATTTTAACACAGAGCAGAGCAGCTTCAAAGTTAAATTTAATTGCTGTATTTTATTACTCAGAGGTTAATGTCACACCTTTGTCCTTTGGGATAGAGCACTCAGTGGAAACATGTGACACAGATTCATTCATTGGCCCCGACAATAAGAAGTCAGGAGTTTGCTGCAACTGACAACAAAGTAAAAACTAATACCCAGGGGGTACGGTTTGGATATCGATTTCCAGCAAGTTCCCCAACTGAAAACTCTATTGGACATTGCTGGTGTTTTGAAGATCATATCAACAATGATTTAAAGAATCTGAGATATCATCACTTCTGCAGACTCTTGTAGATAATCACAGAAGTCATTTAAAACAACATGAAGGAGCAGCCAAGCCAAAGAAAGAGAGTGTGTGTGCGTGTGTGCGTGCATGTGCGTGCAGGGCATGGAAGATCGATTAGCCACACTTTCCCCACGTTGCACTCGTTTTCACGCAACTCACTTAAAGGTAGAATTCTCAATCCAGATCATATTTAAACACCGCGGCCTGACCACTTTCAAAGTAACACAAGCGGCCGCATCAAGGGACACAGTGTTATTCCTTCTTGTCTCCCTCCTCTTCTCTCTCTGTCCACAGTCTGCTCCTGTGTTTGAGCTAGAAACACATTTACTGAAGCGCGACGCTCTTCAAGTGCGGCTCGGAGATGTCTTTAAAGGCTCGGATTCCCATTGATACCTCATATGAAGTATTCACTTACTGTTAGACACTCTGGTTAAAAGTGACCAAAAATGGAATATGCTATGCATATTTTATGGCCGCACTGAAATTATAAAGGGTTTTACTTTACTATCTCTCACGCTCACTCCCCCACACACACCAATCTGTGGCCGTGTCCTCTGATACGGCGCGAGCCGTATAAAGAGCAAAGAGGGGGCACTTCGATTACAGCCGTGAGATGACCTACTTCACACAAAGTTCACCTCATTTTGGTTGCAAATTAAATGCTGACTTGGGTTCAGGGAGCTGAGCAGGTATAGCCTTGTGGAGTAACGGTATGCCACCGCCATTCTTGTACCTTCATTTTCTCTATACACCGCTGACATGTTCATTAAGAGACAAATCTAGAAATGATTATCTGTTTGGTGTGAAGCCAGGTATTGGGAAAACACAAACAATCTCATTAGCTTCAATCATATTATAATATAGTGTATATTATAACCATTAGTGGATCATTATTTCATGAGTGCTTTACCTGGTCTTGACCACAGGTGTAATCCCAACACAGTGTATGTAATTGAAGCAACATGGTGGGTGCTTCTTCGCAGAGCTCATTAGATTTCTGCGGCTGAATACGTTTTTAATCTACAACTGATAGTCCCTGTGGGAATGAAGTCCCTAAACCTGCCGCTGCTAGGTCTTAAGTATTATTCTCCTCTCAGTGAGCAACACAGTATCACAATTATCAGAGGACTCCACTGAGTTATTATCCCCTCCTTTAAAAGCCTATCACCCATGCATTTTCTTTAATTCTTGTAAGATCCATAATGCTTTCCTGAGCCACAACACGCTCAGATTGTATTAATGCCTCCCCTTACCCCCTTCACAGACAGTATGCTGCTGGTTCATCGGGCCACCTCAGCTCCCTCCTCCGAGGGTCTTTTCCAATTTGGCTTAAGTGAAGAACGCGCACCTGAGCCTGGCCCACTTAAGGTCATTACAGCTGGAGACTGCAGCTCCGTGGAGTCTCCTCCTGCCTCAGCCCTCCTCTCCATCATAATCTTCCCCCTCTCTGAACGCTCAGTAGCAGCCCGAGCATGCGGTGAGTAGCGATGCAGTGTTAATATAATACTGTTTATACATCGCTTCTCCCAGGCAGTGAAGTCAAACACATGCCAGCAACATTTGCCAGGATGCGGAACCACACGTTTTAATATATGCATGTGCCTATGCACATACGACATACTGTTAATCACCAGCAAATATATGCGCTACCTGAATGTGTAAAAACATAATCTGCATCTTTGCATGTAGCTTGGTGCATGGTCTCGAACCGTTTGCCTAACCTGTGGCTGCAGCTTTAACTCTGTCCTCTGCAGCAACTAAAGACGTACTTCAAAGCTCAGTCCACAGAAGTCGGGAGCTGCACCACCTCTGCTGCACATGAGCTGTTATTCAACGTTCAGTGAAGCCAGGCGGAGCCCCACCCTACGGGGCTGCCGCTGCAAAATTAAATTAAACTAAACAAGTACAGTGAAATGAATGCATTCTTTGGAGAAATGATTGATTGGATTTACCGACACAAGCAAGATTAAGCCAGTTAGAGGTTGTAAATGACAGCTTGGATACATTTTCAATTTCCCAGCCCTGGTATTGAACCTACCCCTACCTAGTGTGCACAGATTGCTCACGTCCACACTGCTCTTTGTGTGGACTTGTGCACTGAACTATATGAACTGTTTGAGCAATATATGACATATGCATTTCACACCCAGGAGGGCAGAGTGTGTGTATATATATTGTATTCAATTATCATATAAACAACATCTAAACAAGCAGGTTGATGAAATATTTTACTCAACTTTGTTAGTTGCTGCACACTGTCTACAATCTGCATTCTTAGCGGCCAAGTCTAGGGTTGGTGAGCACGGACTGCAGACTGCATCTCTATCCAGAGCCTCCTCCAAAGGAAAGGAACTTTTGAAACAGGATGTGACAGACTAGACTAGACGTCCCGTCATGAAAAGCCCCTTCAAGTCTCCCGGAGACATCTGCAATGTTAAATTATTATCAAGTAAATAAGGTACGATCTGATGCATGACGCTGAAACAGCAATACACTCTGAATATGACACAATTAGAGCCAGAGACACTGGAAAGGACAAAGTGGAACACGCAGGCTTGCAGAAGAGACGATGATGACTGACCAACTGAAACCAATGGTTGAGCTTCAAAGAGCCGCAGAGCGGACACAGGTGTTTCTAACGTACCATGGGTAATTAGCCTTCTGCTCAGGCCGAAGCTCAACTGTGCTACGAGTACAAATAAATTGACATCAACACAGCCCATGTACTGATAACACCGAGGAAGGTGATAGGCTGCTGAAGGCCAGCAGGTGCAACATCACTGACAGAGTGGGGGGAGACCTAATCAAGCCTGGTGAGAGGAAACACATGCATGCGCGGGCCATTAGTGAGTGTGTGTGTGTGTGTGTGTGTGTGTGTGTGTTCCAGACAACTTAATCTTTTCCAAAAAAAACATTTTGGTGCCTGGTCATGAATGAAAACAAAGAGCCTGTTTTCAAATGTAAGGCTGTGTGTTGCATATGAGGGCTTTTAAGAGTTTAAGTGTTTTAGAAGAGAAGCTGATTTTCTTTTTAAATTGTGTGATTCAAAGGTTCAGCAGCGTTTGGAGATTATGACTATGTGTCTAGGTGATCATGGCAAATCAAAATTAAAATGTAATCAATCAAAGCCCAGTCTCTGAGACACTGCTCATCAAGTGGCCAGACACAGGGTACATATGATGCAAAACACAAAACCATTTCCCAACATGAATTCAAAAGAGTCTGGTGCCTTTGCCTGGATAATGAACTCAGGACTGCGGAAATAACCAATTCAACGATACAAGCCTGAAGCCCCTGTTATCCTTCATTTAAAAAGATGCATCCTCTCTGATGTGCTCATTTTCATTGATGTGCAAGGATGTTAGTTTATTTCTTCCAGTCTGGAAAGTACTTTAGTAAGAGACTAGAATTCCAACGATGAAGCATATTTGGTGAGGACACACCAAGGTAAAAAGCTTTTTCTTTTGCATAAAACCTTTGTTTAAATGCGCACACAATGCTCACCACAATGGCATTTTGTACATCAGCCGCACTAACAGGTTTTCTGCTGAATATCAGCCTGAGCTCTGCTTCGGTGTGGAATGTTGTGTAGAGGAGTTCAGGTCATTTATTTTTCTGCACTGCATGTTCAATAATGCTCAAACGACAGAGATCAGCTGTGGCCAAGGCCGTGAGAAAAAGGGGTGGAGAGGGTGTCCCTGCATGTTCTCAACTATGAATAAAAAAGGCACATTAAAAAGGAAGATTTATTGGTTATTTATTTTTTGGTTAAATATCCTGCTGATATTTAAATTTCAAAATGTGTTAAATGGTGAAACTGTTCCAAATGTGTATTCTAGTGCTGCAGCACAAGATCATGGCTGATTTATTTATGAAACCAGAGCAAATGTATGAGAACATAATCAGCAGCTGACCTGCAGCATACAAGTAGAGTAGCAGCCCAGGTTCCTGCGGTAAACTCTCATGGGGCTTACATTTATCAAGAGGAGGCATTTTGAAGGAGGGAGCTGGCACCAGTAGCATCCCAGTGCAGAGAAACATCATTTATTCAGTTCTTTTTCATACGGGTGTTGAGGGTGCCCCCTGGCCCCTCGTTCTCATCGATTCCATATGACACATCCTGCAATGGCTCACCTGAGCTGAACTCTGTGAACTCAGGGAGATGTTTGATCATATTCATGTTATCAGCATGGGATTCTTAGTAACTCCACCAATTAGCAGATGCTTTTGCTTGTTAGATTAGCTGATGCTCAGACCTCCACTGTCATGAGTGTCCCACAGCAGACCCGCTCAGCAGCTTGATAAAAAGCTAGAACAGGCTTGACCCTTTCAGGTAAAAATACATTTCTTGACAAACCACACTCTTTTGTGTGGTTTATAATTTACAGCATTAGTTTGTCAGGCCCTTGTTGGATGTACTGGAGTGAAAACAAAGCTTGTTCTATTCTTCCACATCTTCCGCCATCTACAATGCCTGCTCTTGCCTCTATGTGAAAATATTTACTTAGTATTTCACAGATGCTGTGTTCGCCCAAAATAGAGCTCCGGGTGCATCATCCGTAATAATTAGAGATATTGGCAGCTTTTGCTCTAGCCTGTGTTTTAACTCTCAACTGATGCTGATCACATTGGAAATTTCAGTAGAGTAAAGACTGGGAAATGATCCAGGGACGTTGTTGTGATGGAGGCCCCTCTCAGCCAGCTGTGCTTATGTAATAGACTCGCTCTTCTGAGGCTTAAATGGATCTGAAACAAAGAAATACTATTTATCACGCCATAAATAGGTGCAATGTTTTTGTTTGTTTTATTAAATTCTTAAGCTGCAAGACTTAGAGCTTTTGACAATTTTACAACAAAGCAGAACACAGTGTGTGTGTGTGTGTGTGTGTGTGTTCATTTTTCCCTTCCTAGGGCCCTTTTCCATCATAAATATTAACCTCAATTGGAACAGTAGCCCTAATGGGAGCAGAAGCCTGGTCATAATGAGACAAAACTTAAATCCTGAGGTCTTGGTTTGTACTGTGGTAAAGGTCATGCATGAATTGGTCATGGGAAAAGAGAGGGATGAGGTTCCGCTTCGCTGCAGGAACCTGTAGGTGTGTGTTTGTGGGAGGAGGTAGTACAAACTGTCTAAAAGATTAAAACGCAAACCAAGCAAAGAATACTGTATTTTAATGGTTTTAAGTTATAACCCCTGAAAAGGCTTTGTGTTGATGGACTCAGTTTTCTTCACACAAGGCCCAGAACCATCGCAAATGTGTGGAATAGATTCTGATCCACATTTTGTTTCAGGATCAAGAGGCGCATTATAGTGTTTAACAGGTGTGGGAACCTCACCTGTTTAAAAGTGGTCTGGAATAGCTGCAGTGACATTCTGCCCTGTGCTTTTTGTGAACTGATGGCAGGTTAAGCTGAGCACTGTGGTGGATAAAACATCAAATTAAATCCAAATGAAATGTGTGGTAATTATAGTTTCTGCACAAATCTCTTTCTGGGTGTATTATTAACCCAAATATGGTCAAACACTGGTTTGTTGCAATAGCTGTGTTTTTTTTTTTTTTTTTTTTTTTTTGCCAAACAAAAAGAAAAAAAAAAAATGATGAATCATGAATATCAAGCAAGTTTCTACATAGAATAGCTGCAGCTTAAATCCCCACACAATCTCTTTACTTAGATTCTTCAGCAACAGAAAAAAAACCCTACAAGCATCTGGATGAACATTTGGGATTTCTCCAATTTGACCTCCCCCTCAATTTCACAAGGCAGCTCGCTCTATGCATGCCAGCAATCAGACTGAATCTATTGAGCCTCAACCCAGAAGTATTGTTTGTCCATTCATCGTGCTGTCAGTAATGGGCTGGCACAAACAATTTCGACATAACAGGTGGGATGAAATGCCAGAGACCTTGTAAATTGAGACTGAAAGGTGATTTAGCACAGTAAGGCCACCTCTTTGTGACAAGATAGAAAATATGGTTCTCAGAGAGGCGCACTATATCACAGGGTCCGCTTGGAGCAGTTCTATTCGGCTGTGGTTTAGTGTCAAAAATTGTGTTTCACTGTGTGACGCAGAGGGAGGAAAGCTGGTGGGTACTTTTGCACCACGATGCCAGCGAACACAAGCAGCGGCGGCTCACCTTCATTTTGTAGGTGTAAATACAACACTTCAAGTAAAGACATTTATTATTCACAAGCATCAAAAAGCCTTTTCCAGACACTCTCTGCACGTCATGATCGATACCACTGACAGCGTGTTGTGTTCTCCTAATTACTGCAAGAGGAGGCCGGGCTTCACTGAGGGGAGATCTAATTTTACTATCAGTGATTACAGGGAACCTTATTACTGTGTCATAGATTGAAACTCGTGCTATAGAAAAATCCATGTATCTTCCAATTTTACAAAAGTGACATGTTTGTTTAAAGCTTCAGCACAGTAGCAGAAATAGGTACGACTAAAGTAATACATCTTTTCAATAAGACAAAGTGCAGCCAAATGTGCACAGTAAGTACTCGCTGGGCATAAATGGATGTGAAGAGGTGCTCACACAAAAAAAAATTTTCAAATAGAGCAGAGCAGACTAAGATGAAGCTCAGAGGGGGAAGTATTGGTACCTTAAATTTGATTTGGCCATGTGCAACCTTTATTCATAAGGTGCTGTATTGTCTTTAAGGATATCACTGTACATGATGGGAAGCCTATCATTGAGGTGAGGTGAGAAACAACTATGTCTTAACATATATTTTGTGAAAGAGTCTAGTACCAGTTCTTAATAAGCCTGGATGGCCTCTTTGTTTTTTGATCTGTGGTTCTGCTGAACTTTCTTTGAGACAACTACAGAGACTAATAATAATTCAGTCAATGAACAGTTTAGTAAATCATTGCGGTTTGTGCTCTTTTAAAATCTTTTTAAACAACATGTGGAGTAACATGTGATGTGCACATAGTGGTGTAAAGACATTGCCCACCTCAAATAAAAGCTGGGGCATGAAAGATAAGACTGCGTAGAACAACAGAAAACATAAAAGTTCAGGGAGCGGTGAATATCCCGAAGACGGTAACATATATGAATCTCTGTTGTGTTGGCCTAGTAATTCTCCAAATGGAGGAAATAAAAGCCGTTCCTGAATTATTTATAATTTCCAATTTATACAATTTAGATTCGCTCAGTTGGCTGGCAATAATAAGTCAAGGATTTCAGCAAATGCTTTTCTCATTCTCCTTGAACATGTGCTGAGTTACATCCCTGGCAGCTTAAATTCTGGAATTTCTTGGTCTGCTATATATGCACAAATCCAAATGAAACTGGGACTGTCTTTTGGCTGGATAAGTCCCTCAAGTTGGAAGAAGCTGTTGGATGAGAGGTGAAACATTTTGCAAAACATAAGCAAGTCCAGTAGCCTGCACTCATACAGCCCCTGAAGTTCCTCAGGGTTCTGTACCAGGTCCTTCAATATTAGTCAGTATACACTTCAGTATAGGCACTTGACAATAACAAAGTACTGATTATTTTAGATTTATTTAGTTTGGCGGATGTACGATCCTATTCAATACTGAATCACACCAGTTTCACTCAACGCCTATACACAGACTGCTCATACTATTTTTTATCTGTAATGTATATATTTTGTTATTAATCACCTACCAGCAACTGTTTCTGAAAGGGTAATGAAGACCCTTTCCGTGGGTTGCATTGTTTTGAGGGAAAAAAAAAAAATATATATATATATATATATACTATATATTCAGTTCAACCTCGCAGTCCGATCTCTGCTTTGTCTGAGGTTTATTATGTGTGTGTGTTATAAAATAAGAATGCTGCTTCATCATCCATTTATAGTTTTTGAGTTATTATATAATTTGCCCAGAACTGAATTTATGCAAATTTAATTGAGTTTAGTTCCAACCATCAAAATTAGTAATACAGTTTAACCTTTAAGAACAAAGCCTTAGTCATACACTGTTTTTGTTCAGTATTTATTCAAGGAAGATGATGTAGATCAGTGAAAGAAGCTTCGAACAGATTTGGTGTCCGGCCCTCAGAGTGCACTGGGATGAGAGGCCTACATGCATAACTTTACTGTGTGAGTCCAACACCATTGACGCCATTAGCTGAGAATCACTGTAACAAATTTGCGGGCTTCATTTCATGCATCATGGTAAATCATGAGACCGCTTTGGTAATAACCATTATTTGATATAATGGCCTTGAGAATAATTGCCTTGGAAGTTGAGAGGAGAAATTAGCTGCTAACTTCTCATTTGGTGATGGGCAGTATCAGCACTGGCTGGCTGTGGGTAGATGAATGTTCATGGGCAATGTGAGTCACTGTTGGAAGTCAACCATCGCATGACCAGTTTTTACTGCTGCCAATTAGTGTTAACACTACTCCTGGTAGCCAGACTGTACCACATCTTGGTGTGTGCGTGTGTGTGTGTGTGTGTGTGTGTGTGTGTTTTGTGCAGGAGGATGACTGAAAGGGAGCTATTGGTTTATAATTACCAACCACATTAATCAATTGGCAGAATACGTCTAGTTCAAAATATAAAGCATCAGCTCTGAACAATGGTTCACTTTTGATCTGCACTAAAACGCCCATAAAAGCTTCACAAAGTAAAGTCAGATCCACATTGGCTATTTTTAAACCCTTAAATCCATATTAATAATGCATCAGGCCTTTTAAGCTTGGGTTGTTTACACCGATAAAGAAATGAAGCGCTAACGAGACAAAAAAATAGAAAAAAAAATTAAATATTCACAATCTGCCTGTATGGGCTGCACAACAACATGCCATTTATCTTCATCAATATGACAAAGCTCTTCACGGCCACTGGAACACAAGAGCCACTGTGGTCTCACCTGTGATTCAACGTGCAACCGTATCAGCTGACCCTGGCTAAGTGCTGGAGAGGAATTATAAATGAAACAGAAGCAGGAGGTCTACACAAGGTGGGATAATTTGATTTATCTTTTATTATTCTTCCATCCCCGGCTGTTATCATGGGTTCTACTCTGAAATGGGAAATGTGATAAATATTGATGTCCTTTACAGGAAATGCAGCCAGGCATGTGTGAGAGGCAGGCTCCAGCCTACCTATCACATGCTTTCCTATGGATAGCTTGGGTATGTGTGTGTGTGTGTGTGTGTGTGTGTGTGTGTGTGTGTGTATACACTGAACCCCCGACCAAACGCTTGAGCTTCAGAAGATATTAGCTTAACCTAAAAGCTTTTGTTAGCACACACACACTCTGTCTTGTTGCCCCTCTTGGCCTTCTGTCAATCTTTCCACTGTCGTCTCCCTTCTGCACCCTCCCCACTTCACCTCCCGCTGGCCCTGAACTCCTCACTGCTTTCACAACCGGCTCCTTCCCTCCCTCCCTGTGCTCTTTTCCAAAATATATAGTTTCTCCCTTTCTGCCAATCTCTCTTTACTCCTCTCCCTGTAGAGCTGCTATAGAGACGAGAGAGAGAGAGAGAGAGATGAGCAGAGAATTAATAACAAGCCAAGACTGAAGATAAAAGAGAAGAGGCTCATTCAACATGCACGGCGGACCAAAATAGCAACGTCAACTTTGGCTCGTGCCTTCAAGTTAGAAAAAGGAACAAACATGGGATCTACATCGTGTGATTAGCATTGTATACAATTACATATGGTAAAAAGGATAACCCTAATACATTATGTATAAGGCGAAGATTATTTAATGGCACGGTTCCTCAGCAGCAGAGCTGTTGCAAAAAGGCCAATAAACATGGTGGCATGCCACGAGTTGGCCCCCCACTGAGGCAAAGGGGTCTCTGCAAGTCCCATCTTGTCGCATCAAACACCTACAACACACACATACACACACGTCCTGCACAAAACTGCACTTCTATCCTCCCATGCTATGAACAGAAGGCAACATACACACAAGTAAATACACAAATGCATGTAAAATCCTGCACACCAACATTCACTTCACTGATACGACAAAGTCGCTCCCTGTCAGTGTTCACACACAACTAAAACCGATAGACCTACACTACTGCTGTCAGGTAGACCGTGCAAAGTTGTCTCTCAGGGACATGAGTTGAGAATAACAGCAGATCAATGGCAAGTACCAAGTGGAGCGTTTTTCCCTCCAGCCTCTGACAGCGTGAGCCACACTGCTGGTGTCGGCGCACATTTCTATTCCCTGCTTCTCTCCCTGCACTCCCTCTCTCCTGCCCCTCCAGTCAGCCCATCCTCATTTTCCCCCTCTCTCGATGTCCTAAATAGGTTGCTCTGCTTCATTTAACTGCTTCCCCATGCCATAATGTGTACTGCTCGCACCTGTCAATATGTTATGAGAAGTAAATCAGGCAGGAAGTGCAAGGAAAAAGAGATGGATATGCAAGAAAGAGAGTGAGGGGTTAGAGAGGGAGAAGGAGGCGGGAGAGAGAGTCCTTACCAGAGCTGTAACAAGGGGGGTTCAGAAATTGCTTGCTTGATTCCTCGGTGGCTACTCATTAAATCCAAGATACTGTGGAAAGGGTTGAAGATTCCATCGAGATGCTGCCCCGAGAGGAGGAAAATGAGAAGTCTTTAATGGGAGGATTTTTTGGAGTGTTGTTTAAAAATGTTACAAATATACATGAGGAGAAGGATCTGATATCCGAGTCCAGAGCTCTTCACGAGTCCTTGCCGCCAGCTCGCCGAGCCACGTGTGTTGCACACGCAGACACGCACACTGACACATGCGGTTCACGCGCCAATTCACGCACGTTTACGCACACACGCGGTGAGCGTGCATCCTCTGTTAGTCTCACCTAGGATGAACGATTGAGGGAGAGCAAAGGAGGGCTGCAGATGGAGAGGAGGAGGAGAGAGAGAGAGAGAGAGACGGCAGAAAGGAGGGGATGTGGAGAAGGGCAAGGTGGAGGGAGGAGCTGCAGTGTGTGATGAGAGATTGAGAGAGGGGAGGGGAGGAGGGAGAGAGTGTCTCTCCATCCTTCCTTATTTCAGGCTGAACTGCAGTGTGATCTGCCCAAATGTAACAAATGGAGTTAATAAATGCCTTTTAGCGTTTCTCCAAGTGAAAAGAAAGCAGGTTGTTGATGTCTCCGAGCTAAACTTGGGGACTGAAGCAAAAATACAAAACCGTGAGGGCTGAAGCAGACGATCTGCTCCTGCGTCAGAGCGCTGAGTAATGTGCTTTTCTCGTGCACAAAGCTGAGCAGATAATCACGCTGGGAAGATGGCAGAGAGGGATGAGAGAGGGAGGCGGCTGATGCACTGGGCAAATAGCCAGCGTCTAAACATACCCTGTGTCAGATGGAATATCAATGGATGCAATTCAACTTTGCAAACAGGCATCACAATACCTCATCAGACAGTGGCGTCAACAATTGCCGGTATCTCCATAATAGCCCATCCACATGAATACAGACTTGGTGAGTAGCCATGACCACAATTTGATATATGCTGAAGAGGTGTCTTGACAGGAAAGCAATCTAATCTTTCTGGATGACCAGTTCAGAAATATGCAGCGCAGAAATGTTTACATCCAAGCACAGTGTCAACCACTTGGTAGGGTTGGGTAGAGTTCCCACATGGCTCGGACCAAATCACTATGAATTACAGTGTGAGCTATGAATTGAGTTTCCCTGCTTAACTTATAGTTAATATGATACTCACACTGTTTACCCATGAGTTCTCCACTTCCTGTTTTATTGAGAACTGTAACTTAATATGCTGCCTTTGTCGTGTTTCCTGCACTAGTGATTGTGTGCACCGCTGTTCCCCATGTGTTTCACCAGTGTTCAATCAACCCTGCCTCCCCTGTGTGTATAAGCCTGTGTTCCTCCCTTTGTCTTACCTCAGTTCGTCGTCTTTCACCCATCATCATGTTTTCTTAGTTCATCCTGTCGACAGAGAGTCTCTCTGGACCTCCTTTCCACTTTGGCAGTTCAGTCCAGGGGTTTTTCACCCAGTCTCAACCCATCTACTCTTCAGCCTCCTAACAGACATTCAGCTCCAGTCCCAGCAGGGCAGCAGACAATTCCAGTCCTGGCACACGTCTCTCCTGTTCCAGCTTCAAGAGTCCTGGCAGAGGTAACTCCTGTTTGGGCACTGTGAGTCCCTGGAGACGCCTCGCCTGTTCCTGCTCCATGATCGGTAGTCTGGCTGATGCTGTACATGCTGAAGCAGCCAGAGTCATTGCTGCACCACTGGCCAGTGGCTCACCCCTCTGTTTTCACCAACAGCCTCCTTCCTGGTATCAAGAGAGGTTTGGTGATCGCCAGCACCCTCCTGCTCGGCCCTCTGTGAGGACCACGGCCTTCAGCTCTCCTGAGCCTGGGTTGTCATTCAAAGCTAAACTACTTCTGCATTTTGGGTTCCAGCACCATTTAGGTCAAGTAGTTAGTTGGAAAACATTTTTGTATTTATTTTTTATTATTGAGCATTAACTATTTCATTATACATTTATGTATCCATTGATTAAGTTCTGATTTTGACATTTAGTTAAAGTAACATTGGAGAGATTCTGATTCTTGCCTGCCAACAATTTGTCCTCCAGCATCGTCCAGCTGACTACAGTGGCAATTCTCTCCGCCAGCACCTCCTTTGAAAGACACAGTGGGCATCCCTGGGCTGACATGACTCACCCCGTATAATCCTACACTGCTGATTCACGCATTAAATCAGCATACGCTTCCAGGAAGGGGTTAAGAATATGGGTGGCATAAGCGGTCAGGACTCCCCACTGCGATCAGCTTACAGACAGGATTAGGAATCAGTGGTGGTTGGATGGGAGGCTGGTGGGTAGAGCTTGGAGGATATCTCTCTCCTCACTGGAGTCATGGTTGTCAGCGATAGCCCTTCTGCAGTTGTGGAGGTGTGGTTTGGCTAATAAGATGAAGATGTCTGTCCTTTACACAGCTCTATCTGTGAAAGAGCAGGCTCCAACAGGTTTTGCATCAACATCGAGATAAACTAGATTTTCATGGGGCTCAATGAGCAACACCTTCTGTGAAATCCACTCCCCCTCATTTGTGCCTGATCAACTTCTCTTTTCTTGCTTCTTAGGTCATGAGATGAATATGCTGCTGTGTGTTGTGGTCTGCTTGATTAAGTCACAGTCACAATGTTTCCATCATACCCATCAGTCGGTTTGTGTCTCTCTCTTCAAGGCTGTCCTATAGCTTTTCTGTCTTCGACCTTCCTACAAAAGATCGCACCATTCCAATACTGCTGCCACACCAAGTCAATCAAGGGAGCCTTAGGAAGTTTGTAGTTGGAACTTTATGTAACAGCACTGCTAGCTTGATGGTTAGAGCTTACAGCTTTCCTGTAACCATGCATGTACAGCTAACAACACCAAGGAATGCAAGAGAGTTAGAGAATAAACAGAAGGGGGTCACACAACTAAAGCTGTACCTGCACTCTCCCCTCCACCTCTACTCACATTTAAAATATTTGTGTGCGTGTTGATGAGTCATTCATTCATTCAGCATTATACATAGTGTGTGTTTATGATGCATAATGAATAAATGTGTGCAGGAGGGAGACAGTTTCCTCTGTTCAGTTGCCAGACTGTCTGCAGTTTTGTCTTTTGCTCCGCTTCAGCCATATCTGAATCTTATTTCCTCATTGACTGTTACCTGAGACGCTCACTCCAGCCGGAAAGGCTGACAGCTTGACTTTGAACATCAATTTATTTAGGTAACTCCTTTTGATGCCAGCTTGAGTGAATATGAGTCCTAATTCCTCTGTTTTCCCAAAATACACCGCACACTAAAGACATACCCTGAAGTACCACCCCCCCCCTTCCAAAAATATGACTGTTTACAGGTAATTTATGGACATTCATAGTCTTCCTGTCTGACTGGAAGTTCCACATGAAGCTGGGGAAACATTATCAGCCTCAGATCCCCCCAAACCTGCATTCTGTTTCCTCTGCTCTTCTTCCTGTACTTCAGGAGGAGCCAAGTGCCGCCTGCTCCCACACCCTGATTCTCCAGCTGACCCCATTGAGTCATTCCACTTTCTTTGAATTTTTATTTCCTATTTTTATACTTTCTATATTTATACTTGCAGAAACAAACCACAGCAAACTCCTTGTGTGTGTCAATCTGCGTGGCAATAAATCCCTGATTCTGACATACAGGTGGAGACATTAGGAAAATAAGTGTTAATAAATGATGATGATATGAAAAAAAAAGACTTTAAAACAGAGGGAAATAAAGGAACAGTATGTGGGAGAAAAATGTGGTATCCACATTTCATGATCAGATGCTGCATATAAATATACTGTACCTGGAAGACATTCGTCAGTATGTACGCATGAACAAATAAGTCTAATGTCATATACATGAACACTGGTTTGCTCAGAGCAATGTCTGCATGCATGCTGCCACACACAGACACACGTGGCAGTGTATAAGCCACGGCTTCTGTCCTCCACTTTTCCTCCCAGAAATTACAGAACATATCCACAATGAAGAACTGATGCACCTGCATTTTCTCTATGAGAGGCGAACAGATGCTCCGGCAGGCTTTATGAAAAAGTGTTGATGCTTGCAGCCAATCATACACAATCATGAATAATGGAATAGTACCTCCAGCAAAACTTGGACTTTTTTGTCCATCCACAGAGAAGACAGTCCCAGCTCTCACTGAAATCCAGGCTCTTGCTCTTGTCCTTGCTTAGCATTTGCAGTGTGGTCCCTTGGGTAATGCAGGCGCAAAATCGAGGTTCTATGCATGACAGCATTTTTCCCCTCTCCACACCGCTGTGACCCACAGGAGGCATTCAGCACCTGGATATCCCTATGGATCACCCAGTCAGTATCGCAGACAGGAGGCCGGCCCGTGTCAAAGAAAATGGTGGGAGTGATGGGTGTTTGCACATGAATGGCATTTAAGATATCTGTTGGGTATCATTTACACATCAGAGGGAAGGTCTATCCCACACATGCACATGCAGGATTGTAGTGTGTAGTTTGGCTGCATGTCATCCATCAACATTGACTTGGAATTCTCCTTCCTTGCGCATTAATTCAAATGTCCTTTCTCGGCAGTAAGCAACACCGGAGCAAGAGAGCAAGAAGCTAAGATCTTCCTACAACACAGCTGAAATATGTCTGTTGCTCGTAGAATTGTTCAAATTAAATGTTGATTTCCCTCTAGATAAGGAAGGTGCCAGAGATTTTGGAATTAACTAAGCAATTTTTACTACATTTATATGGAATTTTTTGTTTTTTTTTTGCAAATTTGTAGTAGTTTTATATGTAATTTTTATAGTTTTTTTTGCCAATTTACACTAGTTTTTGTGTATTTTTTTTTACTAGATTGTGTATATATATATATATATATATATATATATATATATAATTTCTTTTTTTTACAATTATTTGGCAAATTTGCACTAGTTTTATATGTAATTTCTAGGGTTTTTTGTACTCGTTTAATTTACTAGATAGTTTACTAGATAGTATTTAAAGGCTGAAACACCCCATGAATCAAAGGCATACTACTGTTGATGTGTCCCAAAATTCAGTCCAGTGGTTTCCTATAATACTTTCTTTCTCGCTCTCACTCTCTCTCATGCATACCATCTACTGGCACAATGGACTGTTTAACATCTCATTGCGTGTTTTTATGATTCTAACTGCGTGATAACATAACTTTAATACAGAAAGAAATTAAATATTTATCCTTTAACTAATAGTTTTATTTCATTTTTGAGAATAATGGCACAATGATGATGACTTAAATCCATGGGCACATCAAAATGAAAATTCTGCATTATGTAGGGCCCTTATGAATTTATTTAATTCATGAGACAGTTTACCCAGTAAATGTAATTATCCAACTAATGCATTTGTCCTTATTTTAACTGTGTTTGTACTGGCTTTGTTAGCAGCATAATTGCTTCTTAGGTAAAATAAAAAAGGAAAGGATTTAAGTGAGGCCCAGACACAGAAATTCTTATTCCATAATGAGCATGAGATCCATAGACAATAGGAATATTGTGCCTCTTATCAAACAAGGCGAAATCCCACCAAGCAACCCAGTACTTAATTAGATCCTCAAGTTGGCAATGAATTTGAGACGAACAATGCCATTGCATAGTCTATAAAAAGAAGTCAAAGTTCTTATGGACAACTGTTTCCTGATTTACAGCAGAGGACGTCTTTCACTGTCACATAAAAAAGCAGACTGTAATCACAGTTTCAGCCGCAGATAAATTATATATATATATATATATATATATATAGCCTCAAATCATACTCACACTCACTCTCATACTCATAAGTGACATTTCGTTATTACAGAATATTTACTGAATTTGTAGTACTGCATTATAAAGTTAAACAATTGCATTATTTTTACATCAAGGATCAGCATCTGTATGAAAATCTGATGTTACTACAAAGCATTTTGAAAGTGTGACTGTTTATAGACATTGCAATTAGTTGGTTGCTTGGTTGTTCCGGGCATCACCTAAATTGGACACCTTACCCATCACCTTAATTTGGATTCAAGCAGGCAGTAATAAGCCAATAATACTGAGTGGAATGAACTTGTGAACACTAATGGAGCAGCGGTAGTGTGAGCCACAGATGAGCCATTGTGTGAACCATATTAAGGTTGCAGTGGATATGAAGTTATCGCCTGACTTTGCAGAGAGAAGCAAAGGGATGCCCAAGGTTTTCCACATACAGCAGCTCAACATGTTGTGTCATCCACATACAGAGCACATCATCCTCTCCTTGGGTCCTGAGCCGTAAATCTATATCAAAATGTTATCTTTCAAAACTCCAATTTGCTTTACAGAAATGAAACTTTGTGTTAATCTTCCTGGGCTCTTTATGTAGAGTTTGTGAATTTTCTTGTTGACGTTCACTGCTTATTCTTTGACTGTGATTTTTAAGGAACAGATTTATGTAAATAATAAAAACAGAACGTGTTCTGTGGTGTGAAAACAAATAATGTTCCAGACATCTGGCCTGACTAATTCCTGTGTCAGATGCTGCCCCCACCCACAGGTTTGCCTCATTAGCTTGACCTCTTAGCCTGCAGTTTTAATAATACACAATATTACTACCCCTTGTGACCCATGCATATTTATAAAGGCCTCATTATGCCATCACTCAAAGTAATCATTATCCTGGGGCCCATTATAGCCGCATTTTTGGCTCTTTTCACTGCGGGACTGTTTTTCAATAGACACAGCACAAACGAGTTGGCTTGGCAGACTTTTACACTTTGGGGGATCACAGGGATCACATGTGGCTCTGAGGAGCGACAGAGAACAAACCCGGCATACGCTGCTATAAGCAATGTATCAAAAAATGATCTAGCTGAAGGAGCAGGGGGAGTAAAAGCGGTTAGCTTGCTGAGATGACGTAAAACACAAACAAAAGTCTATTTCATCTCTCCCTGCTTTCAATGGCTCTATCCGAGGGCTGCATATGCTCTCCAGCTACAGTAACAATGCTCCCTTCCGGTGCTTCTTTATTTGCTTGTAGCTGTGTATTGATTGACTGTGTTCTCGCAGTTGCATGTGAGTCAAAAACACGGCATCTGTTGTTCCCCATGACGGATCCTGGTGAATCTGTGTATGTTGTCTGATCAGGTCTCTCATCGGAGTGTGTTCTGCTGCGCTGCCTGTAGCTGAGCCACTGTTGTATCTTTGTTTTCTTGCTCCAGTCTTCAAGTGTTACTTTATCTTTTACCTCCGGTCACAGTGTTTATATAACTACATGAAAGCGCCGCTGACTTGTTTGATTAAGTTTGAGTTTAAGTCTTGAATTCAGATCCTCTCCTCTGCTTGCAAACCCTGACCCTTCGACTACGTTGAGTGATATCTGTTCATTTTCAACTGGGCAAAGTTCCCCAGCAGCCAGATTCTGTCTATCATCCAATCAATCATCAAATTAAATGATGCAATCTTTGCAGCTATGTGGGTTTAATTTGTGTGTATGGAGTTTCTTCTCCAAGCCAATATTTCAGTTAGATTTAGAATGAACAGACATAATTCTCTATACTATATTAGGTTTTGGAATGGAGTGTAGGAGTTGAAGAATTAATTTTATTTCAAAAATGCTAATAAAAAGTTCTGCAAAGAAGCTCCTGTGACATTGATAACTTAGCTCGACCTTGTCTCCTAGAAATTATATTCACATAGCTTTCTCAAGGCTGTGGTGGAAGGGTGATAGCAGCGTGGACTTCGGCTTCAAATGTGACCATTGAGTTACAAGAGGGGTGGAGACAGTACAGAGCACACAGGTCACACAAATGCATCGGGTACTATTGTATTGATCATGATCCAAAAATATCCTTCTGTTTTATTTCTGAATAAACTGAGGTGAGAGATAAGACACTTTGTCTTATCTTGATATGCAGTCTACAGTTAAAACATTTGAGTCAACTGTGGTATCCCATGATAAGAAATATGCAAAGGTGCTGGTGTTGTACAATAACTTGTGGCAACTTTTGTTACCATCAAACAGATTATAACCCACCGTTGGAGCCTTTTCATTATTCCTGTGGTGTTTTACGTATGGTCTGAGAACGCTCATCTCCGGCTGGGTGCACATTTTTTTCTAAATTAAATCAAACCTTAGGTGTTGTTGATTGACTTTGCAAATCCCGCTATAAAAACTTGATTCAAAGCAAAGTTGGCTGATGCCTGAAAACATTTTGTTTTTTATTAGTCAATTAAGTCAGAATGACTCCTTTTTTTTCTTTCAGGAAAGAGTATTTTGAGAGTATTACCTGCATCACAATAGAGGCTAATTAAATGAAAAGTAGCAGTGTCACACACAGTGGTACATTGTGCATTCAGCGACGCAGCAGAGGTATTGTGGCTATTTGAAGATGTAACCTTCGGACTGCAGAAGCAAGGTTGTACTGTTCATCTACAGTGATGAGGGACAAAACCCGGCCAGTATCTGAATGTTAATTCACTCAGATGAATCATGCTCAGAAATTGCAACTACTTTGGCGTGATTATGCTTTTTTTTTTTTTTTGCATTTATTTGCAAGGATGATTAACTAGCCGCAAAAGAGATTAGCCGACAGATCTTTGCTGCAGTAAACCACAGCATCCAGTTCAATCCCTTGTGAATTATGTTCCATGTTTTGTTTGCTAAGCTTGTGAAAATATGCTTTGCAGGCCTTTTAGATACAAGCTGTACATGCATACCTATACAGCTATCACCATTGTACCAGTTTGCAGTAAAAAAAAAAAATGCAGAAATCATACATTTTCAAAAACATAAATCCCACTGAGAGTAACTGTTTGTCTCTTTTCTTCAAGTAAAATATACAGAACATATACATGTGTTATTTAGCTTATCGTTTATCTTAGTCAATGACTCACTGTCACTGTCAATGACCATCAACCGATCACTGTCCAGCCAATTGTTTAGTGGTGTGATGCTCAAACCTCTGGGCTCCCAGCAGAGGAAACTTCCTCCAACTGTTCATTTTTGCTGCCAGGGATGTTGCAAAGTGTGACCTTCCATGGCCTTGCATAAATATTTAAAATGAAAAGGCATAAATGTTAAAATGATTATGAAAAAGTTAAGACTTCCTCCCACTGTTACTGCCTCAAAAGTTTAAATGTGTACCTGCGAAAAGAACAAGCTCTGCATTATTTAAAATGAATGTTTAGTTGCTACTTTATATGAATAACCTTGTGCACCGGGGTGCACTTTGGTGATATCTAATTCAAACTAAAAAAAATCAAAACCCTTATCAAATTCTCTTGCTTGGTGTTTGTTTGCGTAACTGTTTGGCATCAAATTATTGAAATGATGTTTACAAAGAATCTCACAGTTTGCAGTTTTGTATACCTGCTGTGCAGCCTAATGTAGCCATTAGTTTGTGCACAGGCGTGTATGTACAACATTTCAGTGGCTGTGAGGATATTGTATGTATGTGACATTTTTTGCAGGCTTCACAGTTTTTATTAGCTGCAATTTATAAACTACAAGCTACGAGTTACAAGCAGGAATTTTATTCCCATCGACTTTCCAATCAGACAAAGTCAAAATGCCTAATTGTTGCCAACTGCAGCATAATTGCATTTATATTGTAAAGGTTAAATCTTAACGCAGCATTCGAGAGCTCTTCTTCGTGTTTGTGTTGAATGCAATAACCATCTCTTTTTATCAAAGCATCATATTATCCATCATACATACAGCTAACTGTATATCTCTGGATACAACAAAGACTAATTTAGCACACAGTCAGGAGCACTCTGATCTAAATATCATCAGTGTCACGCTACCAATTCCCTGCTATCTTACTGCCAATCATTCTGGGCTGGAAACGTTCCTTCAATCTAAACTGTCCACAGCCTGGACTGGAGATTAGACAGTTCTCTTTTAAAATTTTGAAATGAGAGGAGCAACCAAAATCAAAATTTCTCACACCTCCAATACTTTAGAGATAAAGCAAAATGCTATAAGATTAATATCTCAAAACCTGGTCATACAAATTCAAAACCAACCCTGACTCTCCTGGAAGACAATGAGAAATGTTTCGTGTGCTTTGGGAGAAGCAGCAACCCTTTCACCTAATTAATTCTGGAGCATGGTTTGAAATCCTAATTCCCCTCCAGTTATGGGGACTTTAGCTCCTCTGCTGAAATCAGGCCTGACTCGGTGCTTGGCTGCAGTAGAATACAAATATCGGATTGAACGCAGCAGAAAGTCTCAGAGACCTGGATTAGACATTTTCACTGGAGTAGCAGGGTTATTCAGAGAGTCTTCTGAAGAGGCCTGGATAATGTGGCACGAGTGTTGATCCTGCTGCTCCACAGCCAGGGGATGTCTGTCTCTGGGGACTCTAAATGTGTGTGTGAGGGTGTAGGTGCGGGTGGGAGTACCACCCACACAGGTATTGAAGCTCAGAGAGGGATAATATGCAATGGCTCCAAGTTGCATCCCATGCAAGCACACACACACACACACACACACACACACACATAGATGGATTCAAATGAATGGATGAATGGTTTAACTGATCCATCTCCAGAATGAAATTTTTTTTATATGATATGAAATGATTTGGATCAAATTAATTTCATTTATACCGCACACACACAAAATATTTTGTAAGATCTTTTTCTTTTAAAATGAAACCTAGTCGGGGCAGATCTACTAATGTACAAATAATATGACATTCAGTAAAATACAGTTCCATCTCAACCTCTTTCAAGTGGCCTCAGATTTTGGACCCCACTGCACATTAAAGCTGAGAAGAAGGAATACACATGTAAGCCTTTCGGCAAAGTGTTTCAGGAGCTGAAGTATTTGCATATCTGAGGTATAACGTCTTTAGAAACACAGAGACCTGTGCATGTGAGCCTTTCAAAGCAGGTGAATCCCCTTGGATATCTGAATGTTACGTTATTCCATATCACTTAGTACGGTCAAAGAGACTTATCAGAGTGTGGATAAAGTCAGCTTATTCTTAAAGGCACCCTACCCTTCAATGCTTACAGTGATAACTGAAGGTTACCCGCTGAATAGAGCTGCCATGATAATTGACATTTAGTGATGAAATGCCTCACACAATGAATGCTAGAGGGGGAACTAATTACCGCCTATCCAAGTGTCAATAGCGTCATCTGCTCTCTTCTAAATGTCAGTTTTACATTGAAATGCTAGAGGCATGGCTGCCAAGCACTAATGGCTGGTCATTGGCAGCACTGGCTGTGGAACACATGTTCAGGTAGGATATGATGGACATTATGACACATCTTGTCCCCCGTGCTGCTGCGTGTCCTTCCTGGATTTCATTTTTTAAGAATCTCCAAATGGTCACCTACTAATGGATGGTATCATTTCATGTCCTCCAGCCACCCGCTGTTTGTTGATTACTTGGCCACACTTTGCAGTTGAGACAACTATAGCTGTATCTTTGTGTACAACTATTTACTCTGAACGTGTTTCAGCCCTCATAGGCAGCAACTAGCTTCATTTTTATTTTTACCAAAAGGGAACATCATGTGACCTTGATTAAAAGGAGTGGGCCACAGAAAGCCACACTAGAACCTGTCCATGAGTTTTAGCCACTCTGAAGTAATCCGATACTAAAACAACTAGTCGGGACTGTGGATTATGAACTTCTTGTTGATAGTATGAAGTTAGCCAGTGCCAGATATATTGTACATACAACACCACCTCCCTATTTACTCATCATTGTATGCAAGAGCACTGAGCAAAGGGTCCAGCTGCTTATGTTTCTGTGCCATATATAACTGTAGCAAGGACATAATAAAGCACAACTCAAAACAACCTTTAATTCTTCAGAATAGATATAAAATAAAAACAATAAGAATAATTTCCAATTTCCTTTACTGTGGAGCAACCTCAGTAAATGTGATGACTCAGTAGATGAGCATTGGGTTTTACAAATTCAATTCAGTTAACCACTGTTTTTGATGAATAAGCATATGATGCATCAATAGTGCACTCAGTCTATGGCAGTATTCCAGCCAAAAAGTGAAAAAAAGACTTTTCCCGTCCGTAGTTGTAAAATGAAACTAGTATTCATGAAATGCTTGATGTAGTGATAACTCCGCTGTGCCAGGGTTAAGGTTTACTCAGCTGAGCCAGACCAGTACTGCAGATTACACCATTTTGTCTATCTTATTCAAACATTTCTCAACTATCTGTTTATCTTTCATTTTCATCTGTTTGGGAAACCTAAAGCTGCTTAGCTTTCTGCCGTTGTTGGAGCTTTGCTTTGGAATGTGTTTGTCCTGGACCTCAGTGGCTGCTGCGAGTGTTATTGTTGCTCTGTTGGGTTCTGCTATGCTCCGACCCTTACACAGCCATGTCACAGTTGAGGTCCTGTTAATCATTACCAGCTGCAGCAAGAGGTCAGCACCACTCCGGTCTTGGTATGGGAGGTCAGGGCTAATCACAGTGACATGACAGTAATGTCAGCTGAGAGAGGAGCTGAATGTCAGGGCTTAATATGCTAGCAACACATGCTAATCCTTACCTCGCTCCCGTGGAAGGAGCTTGGCTTCACTGTAGCTGCTGTAAGTTCAGTGTGCCAAGGATTTGTTCCACCTTAGTCACACAAAATGGGAAGGTTGCAAATAAAATTAGACATTGGGGGTAAACTCGAGGCAGATAATATGCCGTGGAGATGTGGAGTGTTAGGGTTAGGGTTAAGCAGCTTTTGGAGTTTACTGGTGCTGGTTAGTCCTCCAGCTATGGCACAAAGCCATCATGCTTTCAGGTGGTCAACATGCACGTATGCCTGTCCATCTGTCTTTCCACCTGTGCATCCCAATGATTGACAAATGGTACATGCTTCAATACCATTCAAATTGTATAATAACTGCTGCAACAACCTGAGCTTGTCCTGCATTACACGATAAGAAATTCCCAAAAGGAGACATTCCATCTACAAAACAGATACAGAGCTAACATGTGTTCATAGATTTGAGCAGTAAGTGAATGTAAATGCAACTTCTTTTTGATTGGCTGCCTTTTAACTGCTCCCTAAATGCTTCCATATGTTATATATACACTCACGCTCACATGCAGGCAAATGGCTTCCGGGTGAATGAAGAACAAAAATATCACAGTGCTAATTTGTGCTGTCACAATGGGATAATCATCCCACACAGTATTCGCCTGCTGGTACAAAAACAGAAAAATGACAGTGCCCCCTGACGTTGTCCAAACCTTCATGTCCCAATCAATTAGTAATCACTTAGCAATTATGATCTGTACAGAACATGACTGATAGAGGTTGACTTCTCAGTGGGGTTTTACCAGGTCATATTTCAATAGTAATGCATGTAATAGTGATTAGTATTTAGTTCAATGCAATTTGTAATGTAATGTATACAGTAATGATGGCTGGTGCATTAAAAGGCCATTTCAGCCACATAACAAAAAAATTTAAAAAATATTACCAACTAAAACAAGACTTTATTTAGCTGAAGCACAGACTACATAATAACATCAACACACGTCCAATAAAGGCAGCAATACTCAGCCACATATTTTAAAACTCAATTTATTACTCTACACATTATAATGGGGGGCAACGGTGAAAGAAAGGACTATGAGGCAGCGTGTGTCGACAGCCGCCAACATTCTAATCCGAAGATCCTACACGAGGAAACAGAGAAACATTAAATGAAGTGCCATCTTGTTTCAGCATCAGTCATTATTATGATCATGCATATACATTTTATATATGACATTCAATATAGGATTTATTCCTAAAAACAAAAAAAAGTCCAAATAAACAATGCACACACACACACGCAGTGTATCAGTTGAATGGATGGTCAATATAGATACCGTACAGAGGTACTGTACATTCTGAAAAGACTTTATTCAGTATCCATGGTGACAGATGCTCCCTTGTTCATGACAGTTGCACAGGACAAGTGACGTGAGTCAGATGATGTCATTTTCCATTTATCAACAAAGATTAATTTCCCTCAAACATCCACCAGCTGACCCCTATCTCAAGTTGTCCTGTGCTCCCAACCTGTTCACAGACTGCATCAGTGTTGGGTCCCTGACCAGCTGGTGATCTGTCCCTGCTGCACAGTTACTGTACATCTGCTGTCTGTCCCCTGCCTGTAGAAAACCATGCACTGTCCAGTCGATTCCCACCACTGTGAACAAAATACAGAAACTATCTGCTCAAGTTTGTTGAGTCTGGGATATGATGACAATTACTCAGGACTGTTGCTCATATGAGACAGGACCCGATATAATAGGAATAAGATTCACGGACCACAACTGAGTAAAATGTTCTCTATTTAATGTGTCAGACTGTCCTAGGTCTTCCATTCATGCTATAAAAGCCCAACTTTGTTGCAATAACTTTTTTTAAAACACAAATGCTGGGTTCATCTCTTTTTTAATTTGTCTTCTGTTCAGGGTATATTTAATGGAATATAAAAAAATATATTTTTAAAGTTGCACCTATTAAAAGTCTGGCTACATTCTGTATTGTTTTATACATTATATGAGAATGCTCTAAAGTTATGACCGCAGGAAATCTGTTTCCATCAGTACATGTACCAATGATTGTAAATATAAAATCCTTTCCCAGTCAGACTTATCAACTATGGTGCCTTGCATCATTCCTGATGGTATAACTGCTCGAAAGAAATGTATGTATGGCCCTTTGCTGTGATATTTAAACATGACCTTCTCCAAATATGGGAAAACAAATAGTTTGGAAATGACACTCATTCCTGTTGAGGGAAAACAAAGCAGCACATACCCGGGGCCAAGTGTACAAACCATGCATACGCAGAGAATACCATGCATAGGAAATCTGTATAATATATGCACCTCCTGCATAGTTGAGTACAGAGACACACAGAGAGCTGCAGGGGATAATTAAAGGGATATGTATCATGTTGCTTAAATTGAATCAATGCATAGAAAAAAGGTGGACCACTGATGGACCCTGCGGAGAGGGAGAGATTCAGCAGAGAGGTGAGGAGTGATCCAAACTCCAGCTGTGCCCCTCATCACAGTGGATGTGACACATCCAGACAAAGCAATCAGAAATTAATGTTCCTTGGTTCACTGCTTCGTTTCTGTTAACACTGCTCTCTCTCTTCATTCAGTCTCTGGCTCACTTCAGTTGCCTTTCTCACACTCTCTTGTTAGGCTGGATAGTGAATTGCTATCTTGTCATAAACCTGATGATTTTGGAAATATATTTATAAAGCACAAACAATAATTATTTTTAATGTTATTCCCCTGTGTGTGCATGGTTATTAATGATGTATACTTACTTACTTACAGACAGTTCTCAGAGGCACAGCAAAAACTGATATTTTGTAATTTCAAGGTTTTGCAACATTTTCTGAAACCTCCATCACAATGCTATTTTTGAAATGTCCTATACTTCCACTTTTTTCCTTCACATGTGCAGCATGCTCAAGTGACAAAAGACTAGGCAGATCAAAGCCAATTGAGCTTGTCTGCTTTACTCGCTTCTGCTTAGATGTATATGTTAGTGAATAACGTCCCCTTAAAAAGTATCACTGCATCCCATGTTAGATCAGATTTCTGCTCTTTGAGCAAATGTTTTCTCCACATTTGAAGCCTCTTTCCAGTCTAAATGAAAGTGGAGGAGCAAGCATCTGGTCGACAACCAGTTTGATAATTCTCTCAGATTTGGGCATTACATACAGATTACCAGCAGCTGTGCTGTTTGCTAATTACCATCATTATCACAAATCAGTGATTTGACATAAAGTAATTCAAAGTGTTATAAGACAGCTGTAAAATGAGTGCTATGCAGCACCATTGTTAAGAATAAAGTAATAATTGGTTTGCACATTAAGTTGTCAATGAATAGATTGGAAAAAAAATACATTGTTTAAGATTTCTGTGTGATTCACTTCGGTCAACGCTGAGTCGCGTCTTCTTGCGCAGACATATGTGGGGGTCAGTTTAACACCACATGCTGCTTGCAGGCTCCACATTTGTTTCACAGACCTTGACAGCCACAGTCAAAGCTAAATCACGCTCTGATGAAATTATAACATTTGTCCATGAGCTGCATTTTGGTGTTTGTCCCCACCTCAGCTATAAGACCTTTACAGTGGATACCGTGAATGGAAATCCACTGGCACCCAAATTGTTCTTCTGGGCTCTATTAAGCTTGCATAATGGTGCAGGGAAAGTAGGAAGGAAACGTACCAAAACACCATTATCATTCTTTGCTGCCTCACCAAAGAAGCCAAACAATGCTTGTAAGCCTCTCCACCTCCTTAAAGGTAATGAGCCAGCAGTTGAATTAAAGGCCATTGAATTAGACCTCAGCCTTGCTTTTAATCAAGCGTTGGATCAGCGGCAGATTGCTCATCTCTACCTGTTCCATTACCACAGCCTTAATTATTTAGAACTTTCTTCATCCAATAAACTGCACGACCACAAATTAAAGAGTAAAGACATTTATTAGAAACAAAAGGAAGTGACAGTATCACATACCCACCGCAATATTAATACATTTTATTTTCAAGAGCAATTGTAATTAAAGCAAGTGAATGCAACAAAAAATCCTCAGTGATGGAAGGAAGAGCAGCGCCACAAGTTACATTGATATATTTTTACAAAAGCACATAATATAATTTAAAAAAAAAATCAGTTTAGAATTCACCTCTTTGAGTTCAGGTTTTAGCAACAGCTTCTTCATTTAAACCAAAGGCAGACAATGGAGCAGGGTTGCAGGGTATAGCATTAATTGCCGGAGTTGCTCAGCGTTCTCCCAGGGTCTCCTCAGGGGCTGCCCCTGCTGAGGATCAATCAGCTGACAGATTTCACCTACGCAGAATAATCCTCTGGTCCAGGTGCTCCCTCTCTGCTCCCTCCACAGTCACACACAGTTTATGCAGCACAAGTTGAGAGATCCGTTTACAAACAATCGAAACGACATAGTATTATGTCATTGTTGTGGTTTGTAGAATATAAAGTTCTGAGTATGATTTAGCAATCAGTTCTGAGCATTGTAATGATAATTCGAGTAAGTTATTGTTGTGGGCTGATTCTCAAACACAGAGAGGCCTCATCTGATTGGATGTTTCCTTGCTATGTTTGTGGACTGCTTCAATATTAAAGTCAAGGGTGGATAATAAGAAAACGACAACAACAACAATAATAATAATATCCCAACAGTCTACTGTTTATATGTGCCTGATATGTGTCTGTCACTGGATGATTTTTCCATGTAGCTAGCCTCAGTAAAACAACATTTGTTACATCAGTGGTTGTTAGAATCTTGTAGTAGAATAGTACTTGGCATTGGAAGAGTTCTTGGAGTAATAATTAAGCGTCTTGATACCAGGAGCAGGAAGACAGAGGCAGTTGCCCCCAAATGTTGGTTTTTAAAAAGCCTTGGCCCAGCTCCAACTGAAAGATCGACCTTTTAAAAATTCACTGTGAGGGGTAACGGGGGAAAGCTGCTCGCACGGGGGTTAACATATAGTATGACTTCATTTCTCTAATCCATTGTGTTCTTCCAGCTAAAATAGAATTATGTTCAACAATGGTAACCTCCACTCTGGACATGGATTGATCCACAGGGTCTTTGTGTTTTCAAGAAATTCTTAAACTCTTACACGCTTTTTTTTTTTTGGCCACTACAAAAAAGCACAAGAGAAATAAATAAATAAATAAATCTGAAGGAAAGAACACATTCAATGCTTAACATTTGCATAACAATCCCTGGCCTTTCTCTGACATTTAATATAGCCTATGAATTATAATCAGGCTCAATAATGAGATGAGAAATACCAAGTGTGTCAGTGAAAGGTTCGCTTCGAATGAATCGCACAGATCTTGAAATGCAAACTTAAAGACACAGTCCATGATTTGGGAACTTAAGTCTTCTCAGCTCAACATGAGTCTCCCTCAGGGAACCGCCCGGTACCCTGGGAAATGTTCTGCACAAAGACTAAACAGATTTACAGGAATACAGCTCCACGGCATGGAGTCAAAATTCACTCAGTGTGGAAACATTCATTTAAGGGTAGTGAGCAGGTGTCTGCTCTCCATCATAAACCATGGCTGCGTGCGGCATCCCCCATTCATAATCCTGTGAGGGAAACTACAGAGGTGTGCATGATGGATTTTGGGCCATAAAAAAATAATAGTTTATAAATCAGAGTTTGTGATTCAGAATTCATTTTAGTGGATGCTGTGCCAATTCTTTGAAATTAATGACTGCTTTCAAGTTTTAGGATGATGTACATGTCAAGTTTAATGGATCATGTGAAAATGAAGTAAACTGAACATCAGTCACATACAGTTAAGACAGTTTACAATAAAACATGTACAGTTCCCCATAAAAGAGCAGACGTGTCAATTAGCTGGGGAAAATGGCGGTGCACTATTCCTTTGAGGATAATGTAGGGAAAGTCTCCCGATTGTGAAAAGGCTCAGGGAAAAGCTTTCCACTCACACGCTGCCCAATTAACTTTGAGATTCTTCAGAAAACCTAAAACCATTGCACACAAAAAGCGTAAAGACATTAAAAACCTACAACATTAGAGTCTGAGAGCTCACACGCATTTGTGGTTTGTGTTCTCGGTGCAAACTCAGCAGTTCCTCTCCACTCGCTTGTTTCACCTGCAGACTTAATCACATCACAAAACAAGAGAAGCAACGCTCTCCAAGTGTAACTGCATTTTGTTTTATTGCACAATATGATTCCTCACCATTGTGTTGGAATAATGCAGAGTCTGCATGAGGTATTTTCGTAGACTTTGCAGTAAACAGAATGGAACTTTAAGTAGCTTGGAAAAGATGGAAAACGTGAAAAGTCTCTCTGATGAGAAAGGGTGGATTTTGAAGAAGCTTAATAGATACAGGTTAATGTTTGATTCTCATTTGAAGACCAATAAAAAAGAAACAACTGACTACACTGATTACAAAAGACGTGTCATTTATCCCCTGAGTCACTGCGTTGTTTCTGTTCCAACTCAATTCCAGTTATCAGCTCAGTGATTTTCCTCTGCCACGCAGGTTCTGAAGGAGTAAAGTGATTTGTGTTAGTTGTCCAGAGAGCTTGTGTCGATTTTTTCAATGCTACAAGTTTAATAAAATACATGAAGCCCCAAACCTCTATTACAAATATCTGCATTGTTATACAATGGAGAAACAGGGTGTTGTGTGCTTTGTTTACTGATGTGGATGCTGTCACTTACCGGATTTGTCACGGCTTGATTTAATTTAAAGTACTGTTGGGTCGTTGCGGAGGTTTGTGCGCCACTGAGTGCCTTTGTGTTTTAAAATTCATCTTTCAAAAAGTATGTGAGGTAGAAATAGTCATCCGCAACTTGTCGAATCCCTCAATACAGGCCATGATGCTCGAGAGACGCTGTATTGGTTAAGGTGGTACACACAGTGTGCGGCTAACATTTGCCATGTTAAGATAGTTCAGAGTCAGAATGTAATAAACACACTGTAAACTGTATTAACAAAAAAAAAACAAAACAAAATAAAAAACAAAAACATGGGTAAAATTGTTCCAGAGCCATATGAAATTTCCTGCTCAAGGTTTGCCTGTGGAGGGAACACAACTGTGACCTTCCAGCCAGAGCAGTCCCTGACATCCACAGAAATATGAGGCCATAGCAAATCAGGGCCAGAGAACAGTTTGGCTGCACTCAGTCTGTCAGGAGAGCGCTGTATATAATCCCTTTTGTATGATTTTAGTCAGAATTTAAAAAAAAAACCCAAAACACTGTGGACAGAGTCGGCTGCCTGAGCCATGCACAGCCCCAGTGGTAATAAACTAGCGGCACTGTAGCAGAATCGTAGGTCTATATCGCTTGTTGATAAGAAACAGCCCAGCGTGGGTATGCTAATAAAATGCTGCTAACAACCATTCAAATATGGCTGCAGGATGCCATGAAATACACAGAAGCATCGTCTCTGGATTGTCTCCTGTTTGTCTGTTGTTTGAGGCAGCTGAAACAAAAAACCTGAACCTGCATCACATTGTTTCTCATTGTGTGTTCACAGGAAGCTTTGCAACAAAAGGAAGGAGGCGTGGCCACCAAACAACCTTGAATGTTTGTTTTCTTTTTCAGTTTGAATGAAATTCTGAGCAGAACCTTGACACCAGCGCACAGATCCGATGTTTGTTCAGTTGTGGACAAGGTCAAGGAGGAGCAGTTGGTATTGTTTGTCAGCAGCAAAGCCAATAGAGCATGCAGAGTTATGTTCATTTATAGCTATGAAGTACCATTATGAATAAACAGGAGGCAATTACTCTAATTTAAACTGCATGCTGAGCAAATGATTGTCCGACAAAAAAGCTCCCCAATCGGTTTAATTTTTAAAAACCTATATTACTTCCCTGCACACTTCACTTTTACTGTTCATTTTTTGGGCAACTTGAAATGTACACGTGAGAGAGTGGAAGAGTGTGAAAATACAAATCCAATAGTGGCATGAAAATGCAGCAGGCGTTTCAGCATGCGTGTTCCAGGACACGAGGTGGACTGTGGCACCTAGTTGCTCCCAGCCGGGAGCTCCACAGTCAGCAGGAGGAACAGATTGTTCACTTACATTTTTGTCTTGTCATCGTTTCCGGCTGCTGAAGTAATTGTCTTATCTCTGCACTGTTGGCAGCCAAAGCCAAACCGATTTGTCAAATAGTCTCACAAGTGGAATCTGTACTCTAATAATATCATCAAACACCGTCCATATATGGAACTTTGAGCTTTGATTGATCAGCCACTGATCAGTGTCAGGCAATATGAGGTTGAGAAGGGCCTGAGATGACTCACTCTTCTTTTTCAGTAAATAATTTTGTAGTCCTACTCGGGTAAGGCATTTGTTGTCTAATTGTTTTTATTTTTCAGACGCTGCACCGGGTGAACAGGACTGAGGTTTCTCCTTTATCTCGTATTAAACCTTTAGTTCATCTGTTATTTATCTTTGATGTAAACACAGATTTCCTGCTCGTATACTTCATTTAAAAAAATTCCCACAGAGCGTCACACCTCACTGCTGACTGTGAAGGTGAAACACTTAATACACTCATAGAGCAGGAACTGGTCACTTCAATCAGCCAGGTTCACACAGAGGGCTTAGTAGTAGTTTGGACCCGGTTCTTTCTGTTTCAACCAACAAAGAACTAGCTCCAGGTGCTAAATACTGATGCTTAGCAGGGCCAGAGCGAAGCACCAACTACGTCGGGAGCCAGGGGGCGGGGTTATCGTGGCGATTGTGAAGCGGTTGTAAACAGCCGCAGAGCAAGTCGTCTGTTGCCAGACCGTCTCATTCAACTGTAAACCTGAAAGGAGTGGAAACTGAAGCTGCAGCAGTCGGAGGAGGAGACCAGCTGCTTCTGTGGTCGGCTGGAGAAATACAGGGGAAATTAGACGGAGCCTCGCCAACCGAAGCGGTCTATGAAAAGCTCCAGCGGGAGACGGCTGCAGCGGGTACATGCGGAGTGTCGGGCAACTCATGAATAAATTCTGAAAGTTAAAAAAGGGGTTCAGGGACCGGCTACTTATGCAGTGATGTACTGATGCTTTATGGTGACGCAACGACATGGCTCCAACCGGGCTCCGTGCCGATGGAAAACCAAACTGGTTCTTAGGAAGAAGAAGAGCTGAGCACTAGCACCGAACTAGCACCTGGTGCTTTTGGTGGAAAAGACCTAACAGGAATATCGCTAGACTAGTATCTAGACTTGTTGTAATAATCAGCCCTGATAGGAACACCCCTCAAATCTGACCATTTCCCAAACCACTGCTCAAAGTCGACATGCCCAAGTATCTCTGCAACTACAGGGTACGAATATCCAATAAAACCAAGGGACAGCCTCAAACTGTATGCAGTCACAGTATTCACCAGCTGTGCAGGGGAGAAGAAGCTATGTGTGCTATAGCATGTCCATAATTACAGAACATGTATTGTCTTGCACATTTCAGGTATGTTTTATAATTCAATGTACATTGTTCACCTGCCTGTCATGGGTGGATGAAGGAGAGGGAAAAACAGGACCAAAATGCAGAACTGAGGTCTAACAAAAAGAGTCTTTTATTTACAAACATATTTATTTAACTTAACAAAAAAATACCAAAGTACTTATTACTCAAGAAAAACACCAGGAGAGCAAACAAACACTGGAAACTTACTGGACATCCAACATAAGCAACGACAACCACATAAGCAACAGCAAACGACAAACTGACAAAGAACAAAGGAAACACAGAGACTAAATACTAAACTATTACAAATGAGACACAGTTGGGGAAATGATAAGGACAGGAAGTCAGAGGAAAAAAACACACTACGGTGAAGCGACTACCAAAATAAAACATGACATAGCTAACATGTACAAGAAGTCAAGGGCAAGACACACGAGGGAACAGAGCTACAAAGTAAAACATGAACCATGACTAGGACTACAAAATAATTCAGGGAATGACATGATCTATAATCTAATATAGCAATACATAAACATGACACGTGCCACTCTCTCGGTCAACCTTCAAAAAATATATATATATATGTGTGTGTGTGTGTGTGTCTGTGTGTGTGTACAGGTATTATAGTTGCATTTTCTTTTATCAGACTGTTTATCTACTGGTGAGAATAATAACATTTTTATTGCAGTCTGTTGAGATCTATCTCAGCAAAATAACAAACATTGTCATTGACACTACATGGTTCTTTGCAACTTAAATTGAACATTCATTTCTCATAATCAATCATTTTTAGGGCATTCCTGACAGATAGATTGTGGTTTAATGAGTTTTCAGAAACTGAAACGAGCAAGATTAGAGTGTGAAGACGGGTTTATAACTGTCCTGTGTAAATCCTGAAAGATATGCTAAATGAGTAGAACTGGTATGAACAGTTTCTGCTGCAAAAGGATTTCATGAACATATGCCAATGCACTTCTGGCTCGCAATTCAGAAACACTTTGGGTCCAGTCCTGCCAATACCCAAATAATCTGAGTAACCTGTGACCAGGTTTGCAGCGTTTCATATTCAGAAATGATAATTCAGGATATGAATACAGCCCCCTCCAGCTATGAGGACTCGCTAACTGTCTCCCTGGGAAAAAAATGTAATTACAGCACTGTGACCAGTCATTACTGAAGGAAATAATGAATCTGAACACACAGGTTAGGACTGTATTCCTCAGGATGAATAATCATTTGTTCTGCTACTGTTCCTAAAGTACATGTGTGTGATCAACGGCAGTACAACCATGCACAGCAGCTCAAGTTCCAGCTTATCTAGCAACAAGGAGACAGTTAAGCAACGGAGACGCACAGAGAGGAATCACTCCCCTGACCACTGTGGTCAGTGCGGACGGAGATGGAAGCTGCATATTCAGGGAGTGAGCTGCTGGCAATCAATATGCTTCCTTAAGTGGCAGGAAGTGGACCCCAAGCTGGGCCTGCATTGGCGCAACAACCCAACATTTCTCGGTGCATTTATGAAAAAATAAATGGTACATATTTAACCCGTTTCATCATGTGCCAGTTATGATGCTATCTAACCGTTGAGTGCTCAGTATACGTGCACTATATCCAGTAGAAAAGGAAAGACTGTCACTCATGCATCCGATTTTGGAATGATGTGGAAATTTCAGGGGGATTTTTATTGTAGGGCTGAGCCCTGGTCAACATTTCATAAGAGCGAGCAGCAAGTGTCCTGTTGCCATAGTTACTGAAACACTGACTGTGAAGCTCACCTATTGAGTCCATAAATATGCATTTACTGCACAGCACATAAGAATGGGATTTCATCTGCAGACTGTAGCACAATGGAGCAAAGGGAAAATGATGCGGGGATCTCTGCAGAGTCATTTGCACTTTGGTGTCCAACAACGTGCGCTGCCGAAAAGAAAGCCAATTTAGGAAAATACATTAAAACTGGGACTATAACACCATCTCAGTTCCACAGTCACACAAAAGGTAAACTTCACTGACACTTTATTAAAATTAATTACCAGAGGGGAAATTAACTCCACATCACTCATTGAAGTCCCATCATGGTTTCTACACGAACAACTCTGCATGTTGCATATGCTGTTATATAACTGGCAATTTTCTTAATGAATATATTATAAAATATGCCACATAGGCCTGTATGGATCATCATTCCTGAGTGAGACAGTGTGGTTGGTCACTTATATGGTGGCCATCAGACCAACTGTAACGTGATTTCGTGTTCATGGTCCGTGCTGGTGAGGATGTGTGGGGTTGAGTTTGAATGCCAACTGACTCCACTGTCACATTTGCAAGCAGCTCCGTTGTCAGCCCTGAGATGAACAAAGATACCTGTCGTATCGCCATGTTCTCGTTTCCCTGCTAACCCCAATAGGAGGTGAAGCTCTGTCCATTTGAGGTTCCCCTGCGCTTTGCTGTTGATGCTTGCGAGATAGAAAGGTTGCATTCGGGGATACCTGCCCGGCTCGTGAAGATGACATTATGCTATGTATGTTTCAAATGATTGTACGTTTCATTTAAAGGCTTACAAGAGCAGGGAGTCATGGAAGCACTGGGCTTTAATTCAACACTGACAAAATGTGCATTTGAAAACAAGTGTAGCCGTTGCAAAGAACGTGCTGTGCAGAAACAGCTTTGTTCATCTGCTGATTGATGATGTTTATCTGAAAAGGTACTAAACAGTTTGGCTACTTTTGCCAGCCTGGGCCAATGCATGAAGAGAAAATCTGTTGTCTTGGAAAAAAAGATATTTAATGGTATCCTGCATGAGCAAAATCTGCAAAAAAACGCACATCTTTGAAAGGTCTTTAGTGCTAAGTGCTATTTAATGACCGCATATCCCATTTCTTGGATTCTTTCATCTGCAGGTCTAACAGCCAATACATTTTAATGCTGGTTGGTCCAAGTGTGAATCAACCAACCACAGGAACTAAATCAGATGAACAACAATCCACGGCACAAAAGCATGTTGAAATCACGCAGCTCTGTTTGAGTCGAGCTGGGGTGGAAGTCTCTACAAGCAAGGATGATTGCACCCTTTCTTAGTGAAAGGCCTTCATACACATTTGAACACACACACACACATTCAGAATATCACAAAAGAATACAATGACTCTTGCAGGAAATTACTTGCGACCCTCAGCCTTATACCTTTCAATCAATGGCAGGCAGCGTCAGCGCTGCACTGAGCGTCACTGACAATCCAGGTTTCTTTAACACAGAGGAAGCCCAGTTGTATAAAGAGGCAGGATGACAACAGGAGCCACTGCTGCACTGGATTTATTCTTCAAGTAGTTGTTGTCTGTTTTGTGAATTATGTTTATTTCCCATATCTCCAGTAGGAACACGTCACCTAGAATCAAATGATGATGACAGAGGGGCACTCCGCGTTACTTGTCATGAGCAGCACTGCTCAGTGTGGAAAGTGTGTGCTGTGCAAAGTGTGTGCTGTGAAGGGAGCCTCCTGCACAAATGACATTACATGGGTTACATGGGTAATATCAGATTGGCTATTTTACAAGTTGGCTCAAGAATTAATTAAACACAAGGGAACATCAGTGAATATGTCAAACAATGAAACCAAAATTGCATAGATTCATCCTCAGCTGGTACATCACCCTTCTACCATCTTTCAGTTGAACGTGTAATGCAGGTTTTGTCTATTCCTGCAAATGGCAATGAAAGCATTTCCTCCTCAGCAGAACTAACCAGAATTTGAAAGACATGGTCATTCAACAGGCAACTGTCTGTGTCAAATGCAGAAATGGTAATTTGTTTCAGTGTGCTTTTAAGAAATGTAGTATCAAAAGTTTTTTAAATTAAAAACATTACAAAACCTCAGCTTTAAATGCATCAATTTCTAGAACAATTATTGTTCTGTAGTTAAAGCACAACATGCAATAACTAATTTAAAGCTACATAAAGACATACCACTGTGTTTTTTTTTTTTTTTTTTCTGTTTACTGGAAAAGGCACATTCTCATTAACTTATCGTGACGATTACTGCTGCCTTTGTGGTGTGGCCAGTGTGTAATGTGTGTCATACGTGTAATACTGGGCACAAAGGCAGTCGTCCATTACACCTCCCCCAACTGAACAGGCCACAAAGTGCAGAATGTTGACGGTCCACCACAAGCCATCAAACAACTTGAATTCAAGTCGAACTCTGAGATTGAGGGGAGGGGCACAATGCTTCCAAAACCTTTTCGCTCATTTGATTCTTTGATGATTGCAGCGCAGAGCACAGCCCAACATGTCACTCCAAAAGGTCCCATAGTAGTTTAATTAAGTCAAGATCTGATGATTGCAAAGGCCAAAGCTGATGAGTAATATCATTTTAATATTCATCAACCATTAAAATGACCCCCATGGCACTCATGGAAGCAGCTGCCTTCGTTATGTTTCCACTCTCACTCATTCAGGATTTTTCCTTTAATTTGTCAGACCTGTCTTGTGTAATTTACATAAAATGGACCAATATTAGCATCAGCTACAATGAAGGAGCATCACCTCAGCTGAGTGAAAATGTATTCCTGAGAGTCTGGCTGATTATATTCCAGTGATGCATTACACCTAAACGATCTGTCCCAAAGCACGTCCCCCTGGCCACATCCCACCACTCGAATTCACAGATGAATGTGGGAGGAAGTGAAGTGCTCTCTGCCTGTCTGCCTATAGGGCCATCTACTGGATACTAGCACCAGAGGATCTCGAATGAAGAGATTCAAGTGTGCGTATCGAAAGGCAAATGGAGACAGATGGAGGACTGGGGTGTTTAGACAGTCCCTTCTTGTATTGCTGTTGTAAATACGATGTGGTATAAACGTCCACTCAAAAGGGATGCCATGCACAGCCAAGGAGAGACGCATGGTTTGGATGCTGCTGGCATGGAGCACTGGCTCCCTAGGTGCGTCAGCAATATTGGCTGAAAATGATAAGCGCTGTCCTCTGTCCACACAGATTCCAGCCCTTGTCCATGCAACTGTATATCTTTCCTGATGGATTTTTTTAACGTTCCATAAGCCTGAAGTACTGAGAATTCCTAAATCAAGTCATAATTCATTGGGAATTGAACTTAAATGGCTTACTGGCGAAAATGAGGCTTTTCAAGTGATGTGGCTTGGCGCTGCCTCTTGCCATGGGGACAGGCCTGATTAGCATTATGGTGATGGATCCGAGCTGGGCTGCAGTCATTATTTAGAAGACCTTTGATAGCGTTACACCAGATCCAACGTTCTGGAGCGATCTCAGTGCCTAACATAATGTTGTGACAGCTCTCGACCTTGCAGTTGCTTCTCGGGGAAAATTACTCCACAAATCAGAAAGCTCTGCTCTTTTCAAGTGTACAGTCAATTGTGGAGTGTAACCGTAAACACTGTGAACTGCCAGTTTTCTAATCTCCTTTACTGCAGGGATTAGTTATGATGGGATGCTGTTGGTAGAGCCACATGCTTCTCTTTTGCATTCAGCCAAGGAATTGCTTTCATCTAAACATCACGGAACCTGTTTGGTTAAGGAGCAGTAAATCATCAATAATGCGAGGACGCGTTTTGTCCTTTAAAAATGTATGAGCAATTAACTGGTGGCATGGTCTTTATGATGCATGGAGAAGAAATAACCAGGATTAATCTGGTTAAGTAGCATCTCCTCATTCTGCAGGTGAATTTATTTTACATCTAATTAATGTGGAGCTGTTGCATATGATTCTGTGTGTGTGTGTGTGCGTGTGTGTGTGTTTGTGTGAGTAGTGGTGTACAAATAATATGCATGATTACTTCCAGAAAAAAAGTTCAAGTAGCATCAGTATATCTACTTTCAAACTGTAAAGACAGTCAGTGCAAATTAATATTTCAAATTTATTGTCATGAAAAATATGATACAATCTGACCATTAAATAGTTATAAGAAAGAAGGGTTTGTTTGACAGTAAAATTAAACAGAGGCTGGACTCACAACAATGAAACTTGGGATGGGACAATGCTGTATGGGTCATTTCTGTGCAGCTCTAAACCAAGGGGGCTGATCCTGAAATGTTCTTTTCAGTTTCTTTAACATTGTGAGATTAGAAAGTCTTGTTCTTTTGACACTGCCACTGATGCTTAAATGAATAATATATGGATCATGTTGAAAAAACTTCAGGGCGCTAACATCTTCAGGGTGGTGCAGCTCAAAATGAATTGAAGGTGACTGTTGGGCCTTGGTGGAGATGTGCACTCTGAGTGTCATTCCAATTCAATACTGTCTAGACGTGAAAACATTTCAGTAATGTGGAACAAAGGCACATAACGACCGAGCAAACTGACTATTGAAATTTAAGATTACGTGATGTGATTTACAGCTATGGAACTTGACGTTGCGTTTCATCAATAAGAGGAAATCGAAAAAAAGTGAAAGGGAGAAGGGTCATGAAGGATGATTTAGTTATACAGTGGGCTAAAGCCATGCACGCAGCTAAGAGCGACTAGTGGCTCAGGAACATGTTGGCGTGGGTATTTCTATGAACTATGCTGGGGTTTTTTTCTACATAAGCCCAGACTAATGATCTGCAGGGTTTGACTCTCACTCAGTATACTGGGGCAGGCTCCAGTCCCCTGTGGCCCACAGCACAGTGAGTGGTTTCACAAATGGATGGATGCCTCTGACATGAACGTGTTGTCGTGTCTACAAAACATGAGATCAATAAAATTCAATCATTCAAACACGTTCCAAAAATAATTTCAGGCTTAACTGTAACAGCATGTACTCTCTTATAGTACCGTATATCAAATGGATCTTTTCTCTATTTATTATGTATTAATAACACTGAATATCTGTCTTTGATGTCGCTTCTTAAAGTCCATAAATTCAACTCAACCAACTACATCATCAGTGGTGGGGGAGAAACCCTTTGGTCCACAGGGGTAACGAAGTGACCACTGTACACGATCCAGCAATGAAACACAAAGGTGATGCGAGAGGGGAAGAGAGAGGCAGAAGACATAGACAGACACTAAGAGAGTCAAAGTGGGAGGGGGAGGTGTAGCGTTGGATGGGGAGGTAGGAAAGAGAGGGATGAGTGGGTGGTCAGGGAGAGAGCAATAGAGATGTGGGAGGAGGAGACAACTGTTATCTGGGGAGAGAGGCAGTTCAGGGGCTACCTTTTCTGCAACACTGCCATCTGGCTCTAATGACATTGCGCTCCGCCAGGAGGGGCGGAACGTGTGCAGGAGCCATGGGAGCAAAGGCATCCACCTGCAGAATTACTGACATGTGAAGTAAACAGAGCAGGGAGACCACTGGTACGGACACAAAGAAATGGTTTTCATTAAATCATGCGGGCTCCATGCTTAGAAATACATACAAACTGAGAGATATTTAAATTCTACATAGGGTCACCTGAACACGTTGACCAAACATGAAATACATTTTTAAATATCGTTACAAGCAACGCAACTTAAAATATTGGAAACAATATTTGGCAGCCTATCCAAACACTGTGTCTCTGACGCAGCGAGTGCAGCCTGACACAACAAGGCTTCCCGACCTCAAACAAGAAGCAGGGTGGAAACTCAACAAAAGAGTCCGTACAACCAAATCACTCAGAGTGTTCAGGTCATGTTGACATCATTCACATTTAGTCTGTGATTCAGATCTAACAGATGTCACTCCATGTGTGGGAGGGCTGGGAAAGATGGGGATGAGGTTCAAGAGCACTGTGGTCGACACAGGATCGAATACTAACTCATTATGTTGATGTGCTCTGCTAGAAGTCGACTTTTCTGGGACCTGCTCAGGCCCAGGCTGAAGACTGCAGTCATGTGCAGTGGCAAGTGGCACAGTATGTGATTGAACGACAGGTCCAAATTACTTCATAGTTTAAAAGATCTGTGACCACAAAGACGGCTTTTGGGATGGACAGAGGTTTTGAAAAAGTAAGATGGAACATGTTTCAGAAGCAACTTACCAATCATACATTCAGCAGACTTTTAGATGAGTGTGGGATATATTTTATTAAACTGAAGTCTTTTAAATATTGGACAATACAGACGCTGACAGGTGGGACAGTCATTGGTCCAATCCTGCCGTGAGCTTTAAATTCCTCTGCTAACGGGCTGTGCTGGGACTTCTTGTACTTTGTCAGCATTTTGGAAGGAAGACAGAAGACAGCCTATCTCTATTCCCAGGTAATTATAGGGCTTGACCTGCTCCATCACCTGTCCTTTGAGGCACAGGAGTTTGAAGCGCGGGTAGGGCCATTATTGGTTCACCTCTTCCCACAAAAGAGCTCATTGGTATTTGTATGAAGCACCAAGGGAGCTCATCCATTGTCACGATGTCCATTCAGGTGTGGAACTCCAGGTAAAACACAACTGTAAATCTGTACTCACACCAAATCCTGCAGTTACATTCCTACCAGTCTACAAATTAACTGCAAAATAGTGTCTGTCTGTGCTCTGCTCTGATGAATGCAAATTGCTGGACATTTTGATGAGATGACTGACAACAACCCCGACTGATTGACGTAAGTTTTGATGAATAATTGAATCGGGAATGTGGGTTACAGGGACAGGCAGAAGGCAGAGGCATGGACAAGACTAAAGTAAAACAGCTAAAGCTTTAGATTCAACATTCAACATGCAAAAACAACCAAACACATGGTAACAGCTGAGTATGGGTTTTAAATCTGCCATTATCGTCTAATCGACCCTGCTCCTGACCTTCAAATGTTGTTCATTCAGCCTGTTGTATACATGCAATTTCATACCGTTCCACCTGAGATGAAACCCACCCATGCAGTGTATTATGTGCATTGATCACCTGGTAAAGCAAGGGGGCTATTGTGGAAAATAGAGTGGATTTTAATTATGCTGCTTTTGTAGTTATCACTCGAATAGAGGGCCATTAATTCAGAGAGACAATCATGCCCCGGCCCTGTAAGCCTCCCGAGAGATAAAGGCATATTGCCTTGACGATGTCAGCTTTGCAATAAAGGACCTCATGCAACATATTCAGCGAGGAGCGACACATTTGGGCAATTCTGCCTGACAATGGGTGTGTGGTATTATCCACACAATCAATCCAGGGTCTCATCTTGTCTGTGCAAATGTGCAAGACTGCTGTTATACATGTAATACCTGAAAACACTGTACACAGTACTGCACCCCATCGCTCATTGTGTGTCACAGAGTGACACTAATGGCAACATGAATTGTGATTGTCTTCAAGCACATTGACAGAGTAGACCAATTTGTATACAAGATCATATTGTCACACAATCTTCAGTGGGCTGTTACACTAAGTCCCCTTGTTACTGCATTAACAGACAGAAATACTGTAGGGGGGCGTATGATGGAATGCAGCGTGAAAGAAGCACCACTGCTCTTTCTGTGACCTTTCCCTCGCGCTCTAAGTATGGGGGACATCATCTGACAACACCAGTTTTTCTCCCTCGAGATTAAAAAGTTAAAATCACGAGAAAGCCTCTAACAAGAATCTAAGATGGCATTTGACAAAGATAAGTGCTGGCAAAACCTGTCTGGAGATGCAATCCGTGGCCTTTTGAAGTTAAATATTAGGTCTAATGCTCATTGCTGATTTATCTGTTGAGAAAAAATTAAAAATTGGATTAGTGCTCTTCTCTTGAGTACTCTTCAGAGCTACCCCAGTTGTGGTCAAGGATAGAGTCGTCCTTTTCTCCGTCTGGATCATCAGCCACCTTTTTGTGGATATATTGAAATTATTCTCTAACTAGCTAATAATATTTACAGATCCTAATGCCATCAAAGCAATATTTACCCTTGAGGACTTTCATACCATTTGGCCACCAGCAATCACACAACCAGCTGTCCGCTGTCAGTGATTTCTCAGAGACTTGCAGGATCCTGATTAAAAAAATTGCAGTGTAATGACATTTAAACGTGTGAGCGATTTGATACAGAGCCAAACAAGATTGTCAATCTTGTGGATTCAAATGTGGGACTGTCTGGGCTGTAGCTGTGTCATTCTGTTTTTTTTTTTAAGTGCCCTGGTCAAACTAAAAAAAATAAATAAATAAAATAGTGCTAAATATAACTAATATATTATATGAAAAAATACTTTTGATAAAAACTGCAAACATAGACGTCAAGCCATTTGTATAATACAGCAAGCACCAAATAGTCTGATTTAGATACATTAAAGATATCCATCAAATGTGGGACTGTCTGGGCTGTAGCTGTGTCATTCTGTTTTTTTTAACTAAGTGCCCTGGTCAAACTAAAAAAAAATAAAAAAATAAAATAGTGCTAAATATAACTAATATATTATATGAAAAAATACTTTTGATAAAAACTGCAAACATAGACGTCAAGCCATTTGTATAATACAGCAAGCACCAAATAGTCTGATTTAGATACATTAAAGATATCCAGAGTGTTTTTAAGGTCCTCTGCCCTCGCCTCGCTTAAGGGAGGGAGTGCTGTGAATCAATTACACTCCTCCCTGCAGCCTCCCCGACCGTGGCCTGCTGTGGGCTCTGGAATGCACTAACCCATGGCCATATGCTAATCAGACTCACATATGTCGCCTGTGAGACTATCAAAGTGCCCGGAGGACCCAAAGGACGGTGGACGGCACTGCGACTGGGGCAGGGAGTGCTGGATAAGAGGCAAGTTGTTGCCCTGTGCATGTCTTTGGGCTGGAGCACGGAGAGAGAGATGGGGCAGTGGCTGGGACAATCTGGCTGGAAGTGTGCTGCCAGATGGAGAGACTGCCTGCGGCCATTCACACTTAGTAGGAGACTAGTGCGTATATGCTGGTGCCAGAGAGCATCCAAAATAGTCTCCTCTATGCCCACAGACCACAGCAGTAACTTACAGCTGAGGGATGGTGGCACTGGTTGGATTTATCTCATTCCAAAAAGTCATGGTAACACATAACTTGATTTTTTTTTCTAATATATTACATTATTTAAATTTAAATTATTCAAAAATGTTTAGCGGCTAAAATTGAGATGGAGTTGATACAGCAGCTTTAAAACAAACTGCGTACGCACAGGCCCACTGCATATGGACAATTCCATACATTTGACCCACATGCAAAAGAGCCAGATGGAATTGTTGAGACGCACAGACCTGCGAGTGGGCTGGTGAGTGCCACTGAGCTTCAGAGTGCAATAAAACTTTGCAGACAGCCTGGAGGCGGGGCTGTGGACCTGACAGCCGAGGAGCACTCAGGGTTGCCGGATACTCTGCAGCCCCAGTCATAAGCCGCGCCCCACATGCTGTCGACATCTCCGGACTGCTAAGGTCCTTGGTTCAGGACATCCAAACACCCCTCTGCTGCAACTGAACATCAAGCCTCACAAATCTAAATTGCAAGTGGCCTTCTGAATAAATTGAATTATTTCTCCAACAAACATGTGACTGAGCAATAATCCTCAATGAATGTTCTTGGATGTGTGTGAAGCCCAGTACTCTTAAATCAGCCATGCATTTAAAACCGTTTAGAATGTGTCACATCACTGTGCGTATGTGTTGGTGGTTACAGGTGAACAATCAGAGGATTATCTTCACATGATGATGATGGGTTGATGCGGTCGGACAGAGAGGGAGCTGCAGATTAGAAACAGAAACAGCAAAGATGAAAGTTGAAGGTTCTAATATAATTCAATTCACAAAGCACTAAATAATGATGTTGTTTTTCAGTCAACACTGAATTAGACTAAATATGATTGTATCCTTGATTCTGAGTCAGAGGATGTCAGAGTTTTTATTCGAGCAATCCACTCATGTCTTGGTCAACTGATGCAGGTGTATGTTCTGTGAGTATGTCTTATGGATCAGAGTGGACTCACTATCACGGCTGATAAGATGTGAGACAGAGAGTTAACTCACACATGCCACTACTTGAAGCTGCTCTGTTAATTGGTGGCTCATCGAGCTATGGCTAATGGCGGCATTCTCCCTCTGTTTGGGTCTGTTCGGGTTGACTACATTTTGAATTGGGTTTAATTATCCTGAGGCTAATTCAGTTTTGTCCTGTCTCTGTGTCTGTGATTTAGTTTTCAGGGTGTGCAGGGTCCGGGTCAGAAGTCTACTTAAATATTTCACTGCATCACCTCATGCAGGTTCATCTCTAAACATGCCTTTTTAGAATGGACTGTCATCTTGTCCTGTGGTGATGCTGGTTGCAGCTCTCTATCGGAAAAAAAAAACAAACACCTGCAGTAAATGAGGTATGGGGGAAAAAAACCCTGTAGCAGGACTCAGTGCAAAAAAACCCTTCACTGCAACAAGGCCGCAGCACAAGCTCAGCTCAGGACACAACCGTATATTCAGACATTGTGGAGTTGATGAGCACTGGTCACCAGAATATTTATTATCCAAATTGAACAAGACACCTCCGCACTTCCCCTTGCCTCATCATTCCAGAGTTGTAGATTGTTTCCTCTCAACTCCACATGTCTTTACCTGTCGTCATCACTGGGTATTTTGAGCCACTCAGCAAACAGGAGCACAGTATTTGTGCCAGGGCATGTCTGAGAATTTTGGCGCTAAGTAGGTCAGGTCAAACTCTCTAAATTTATGACCCTCTGCTTTTGTTAAAATGGGTCACAATACACCTGAGCAGCCCGGCTCTGGATTACTGCTCATGTATGTACAATCAGCGTGTTTACTTCAAAATCTATTGACTGTGGTTTGAACTGGAACACAGGGTGTAGATTCAATGGAGAGTCATTACTCTTACCTGCTGCTCCCACGATTGGTGCCTCTGGTCTGTGTTTTGGATCAATGTTGGCAAAGGCTGGAGACAAAGGAGAAAAGAAGTGACCCAGAATTCAGACTGTAGCCCATTAAACTGTGTCTCAAGAGAAGCCCAGATGCTCAGTGGGTATTTTACATCGAGGGTCTTGCTTCACAGCATCAAGGCTGTCATATTAATGCACATATTCAATGTCTGGATTCATAGCTCATGCACAGAGTCCCTGAGAGACACAATGCAGTTTATTATTGTCTGCAATAAATCAAGCGTGAGTACCTGAGACTCTGTCATCTTAAGCCAAGAATGTGTCAAACTATATTTTTGCAGTCTAATTGGATGAAAGTGTCGTCGGTCTGCTGTGTTGTGCTTTGAGTCTGGGAAGCACTGAGAGTCTGGATGCCATTAATCAGAACCAAACGATTCCAAGTGAAGCAAACAGCAGGCGAGTGAATGAGGAGCAAAACAAAAATCTATATTGTATATGAATTAGACGAAACAACGCAGAGCGGCACAAGCAGTTTTAGCAATATGAAATAAACAAAAAGCTTTAAATGAGGTCAGACTGTTGCTAGAGGTTTTTATATTTGTCCAATAATAACTAATTTGACACCTACTTTGTGGCTATTCATAAAAACAAAAAGCTTTTATTATAAATGGCAAGAAATCTACTGAGACTGAATCTCTTTTTAGCCCTCATCATTGGTTATGAACTGATTTGTTATTTGTTTGTTACATGCATTAGTGTGGCTCTGATCCCATATGTTTAGTACTTAAATGGTCCTTTCATATTACTACTTTACCCACTTTTCTTTGACCAAGCTACTCTTATCCAATATGCAATATTTATTGTTTACATTTTGCATATGTTTAATATTTAAATGCTTCCTTATTTAATGTCTGTATTGTCATTCACAGCAACGACTCGAATCCAAACCCAGGCACAACAGGCACAGAAAGATCCCAGAGGACCATGGATTCAAGCTGGGAAGCGTCAGTGCATTCTGTTTATTTGTTTGGAAGTACAGTACAATTGGCCTTGTCATGAGTAGAAGTAGAGGAGCTGATACACCCATGCATCCTGCCAATTGCGCTAATTATATTGTTCGTATACAGAGTCAGTCACGTTGAGATCCTGGACTGACTGACTGATGAGTCCCCATTACTGGCTCCTGCAGTATTTCCCAGTTTGAAGTCTGCATCCACAGGGAGCGTCCTAGTTTTGTGAGACACATAATAAAGGCGTTCAAAGCCCAGGCCAAGGAGAGAGTGTGTCTGTAAATAAGATGTGAGAACAACACGGCTTACCTCACTGTGTACTGGATTGTGGCAACCCTGTGCTCCAGCTGTGGACATGTGATGCATAATGCATGTCCCCAGGAGCTAATGACAGAGGTGCTTTTCTGATGAATATTGAATGTGTAGTTATACATTAGTGAGTAACCTAAGTGCATCTAGTGTGGGTTTAGGCTACATAGTAGGAAATGTCATTTTCACTTCCTATACCCCTTTCAAAGTAAAAGTACAAAAAAAAAAAATGTTATAGCAGGATTGGAAGATGCACAGCTTCATACTGTAACGTCCTGGTATTAAGTTGAAAACATATTCCTGGTTGTATAAGGAACTGCAGTAGCCATATCAGAAACGCCACAGCTCTGTAGCAGAATGCAGCAGATGAACAGCAGACGCTTCAAAACACACCCAGACGTAGCCTTTCAAACTGCCATGTAATGGTACCACCTACCATGTGTTTTCACATCTTCTGCTGCAGCGTTTTATCAGCCACTTTAGACCACACTAGACTAATTAGATGTTATGTGTTTGGGACTCTTACTCTTATCACATCAATTTCACACCAGTACATACAAGAACAGACCTCCATGACTGCAGCACTAACTAATGTTTATCTCCTATGCCATCCTCTTTGTTGGGATTTGCACCATGCATCAATATGCTATGAATTATCCAGACGCTAAACATGGGAATCCGCACTGGAGTTTTTTTTCTGCAGACGTGGCGTGGACGTTCAGCTGCTGAAGGAAAAACATTAGAATTCCATGTGTTTTGAGCGAAGAGCGGCTAACTGATTTGCTTTCAGTTCATTTCTGTGATGAATTTCAATCATGTTTATTGAGCTAGATAATGCTGCGTGAAGGAAACAACACTTGATACTTTTGTAAGCGCCGGAGTTTGATTGGATGTGGTTGGTGACCTGCAGTGTTGCTGGATGAGACGAGTGAAGGATGATTAGAAATGTTTTGAGTTGTGACATGAGGATGCAGTGAACTTGCAATTACAAAAGTGTGGGCACATTTGTTGTAGGCAGGCAACCCCGTTTCTTGGAAACTACATTAACATATTAAGTCATTGCTATGCTATAAAAGCCACCCGAAGAGGGTAGAATTAATGTCATAATATCCCAGAGGAAGCTCAACACAGTACATTTACGGGAACATGTGACATGTTAGAGGGGGACAAATAAGACGGTTAGCTAATCACCTGCATTAGGAATGTGGAGTATCTCATTCAGTAAAACTTTAATAAAGGCTGGACACATTTTCTTTCAGTAAATATTTTGGCTAATCAAAGCTACGTTATCATAGGGTCTTTTAAAGAAACTGTCCTAGTTGAGAAAGACTTTTTGTCTGAATTTAGTACCAATAATTAGAGTAGCACACCTCCATCATTGCAGTAGTGAGGACTGCAGTGCAGACAATGGATGTTGAGCTGTCGAAGGAAAAAAATGATAATTTCCTGAGTTGGTGGAAAGAGACGATGACCTTTCTTTAGGAGCGCAAGTCAGCTAACTGATTAATTTTCAGTTCATCTCTGTTATAAATAGCTCTGAGTGCACAGCACACATATATTGAGTTGGGTTCAGGAGGGTTATAAATGTTCACAAGCAAGGAACTTTGTAGCCAGCGTGTGTTACAAAAAGGTCTCATTGTTAACGTTGTAGCTATTTCTGCTCCTTGAACTGGAATCTCTTCAGCAAATGTGAGGCGGCTCATGTTCCATTGCATGAACAGGGAAACACTGAAAGACAGCACTTCCTCAGATCTATGGGAGAATCAGTCTTTTTCTGCCCATTTCAAAAACATGTGTTTTCCTTTAATCTGGATGATAAAACGACGTCTAGGCGTTCGCCTCTAACGCAGAGAATCAGATCTCCGTCCACGCTGAGCAAACTGTGTTGCCCCTGGATATTTCAAACTGTCGGTTTCACACTGGGCAGCATCTGTTCTCTGCTGCCACACAAACGCCTTCCCTCAGATTTATTCAGGTAAAGCAGGAAAATGAAGGCTAGATCATGGACAGATAAAGAGCAGAAAGGGGGAACAAGACAAACATGGGCGTCAGATCATCAAAACCCTGCGGCCATATGCTGCAGCACGCTGTCAGCAAGAAGACGCCTGCGTGAGGAGCAGCATTGCACTTATTTTAATTCTGTTCAATAAGCTGAATGAAGGTAACAGAAGAGGATGCTTTTGTAAACATGAGTTTGAGTGGAGGCAGTTGGTGACAGTGGTCAGGGTTTCAAGATCAGTGAAATGTTAACAGTCATGTTATGAAAATGTTTATTGACAAGTGGAAGTCCAAATATTATTTTTTCAGGTCCAGATCCTTTGTTACGTATTCTTTTTATCTACAAATACAAGGTAAAAGTACAACAGGTTCTGAAATGCACTTGTCTATGAGTTGTTTCTACCAACTCTGTGTTCAAAGCAATGAACACAGAGTTGTCACGTTAATATAGTTTGAATGTCATGGATGTCATGGATTTATGTGATGCACCTGTTCTCTGCATTTGAGTTTCCCTCATTTATGACTGTAACTTTGCTTTTCTGACTTGTTACATCTGTTGTATATATACTGGGAAATAGCACGTTTGTTTTTCTTCTGTGTAAACACTGACTTTGAGAACTTCCTTTATGATGAAACATTTAAATATATTGATAAAGACAGATACAAATAAAATCAACTATGTACAGCAACAACATACTAGTGTTACTTGCTGTTACTTCCCACTGCTGTTGATTTGTGTACACGACTAAAATGCTGACTGTTAGTTGTCAACCTCAGATATTACATATAAATATAACTATATATTGATCACATTGCAACGTATTTGTACTTCACACACGACTCATGTGTGTGGTATTGTGTGAGAAAACAAACAAACAAAAAAAACTTTGATTCAAGTTAGAGAGGTATTGTTTTTGCTCTTCAATGATTGAACAGCAGGCTGCAGATAGCTGTCTTCTGTTTCAATATTTAACTGAGACCGTGATATCTCTGCAATGTCTCTCCAGGAATAAATCCAGCTGAAGCCTCCCCTGCTTTCACCAGACAAACAGGCACATGTTACCTTTTGTTTAATTAGAGAAGCCATTAATCTCATTGAGATATGTAGCACTTGTTAAACGCCACGGACTGTGATGTGAGAGATGCATTTTCTCAGTTGATCTTCTGAAACAACAGCTGCTGCTGCAGCACATCATAAAAACATCTTATTACCGGTGCAGCTTGGGCCTCCAATTTGGATGCCACAAACCTCTCATCCTCCAGTTATTTTAATAGGAAAATGTAATATTTGGTTGCACATTGAATAATACAAACCACCCAGCCTTGTCCCATCCTCTACAGTAGGTTATTTTCCAATATTCAATGTTTTACAGTGCTATATGCAGCCCAATTATCCATGATTCAAATGGTTAAATCAATCTCATTAGCATCCCCGGCTGAAATCAGGCCGCTAGTGTGGAAAAACAAGCCAAGGTAAGACTCTCCACTCTGCATTCACAGGGAGCCCCATGGTTAAGGATGACTGGGTTTACAGCAGTTTATACACAGGTACAGCATCGGTAAAAACCATTAACATGTGTGGTCCAGGCTGCTCATGGTGAGGCAGTATCGATTTCTCCGTTCCCCCCACCCCACTTCTTCTCCTGCAGCCCTTATAGCCTCTGTGAGGATTGCAGAGCTCTGATGGTGCTGATTATCTTGGGCAGGCCTCTGAATCAGCACCCTGTCCTTCCAACCGCAACCCCCGAGCTTAACGAGCCTTCACCTTGACTGACCCCGTCTTCACCCCATCACCGCTTGCTTTCATGAGGGCCCTAAGTGCACCAGGGCTGCGTTGCGTGGTATTCCAGAGGGCCAGCTATGTAGCACTGTTTTTGCTCCAGCCTCCATAATTAATTGGCCCTGATGAGCATGGACATGGATACTAATTGGTCGGTTAGGGCTCTCTTTGCCTCTATGTATTAACGTGGGAGTGATGCACAACATTTTAACTGCTTCAGCCTGAGTGAAGAGTCTCTACAGTGACCCTGGGCAACCTGAAATATATGCACACTGACATATTCCACTCATTGAATTGAATTAATTCCCTTAAAGAGGAGGATATGTTATGCTACTCAGCTCAACACATCCTTAGAAATGGTCTCTTTAGTTGAACTATATGGTCAGTCATAGCACACGCAATGTGGTATGTTTAGAAATTATATTTGTTCTGTTTTCCATACACGCACACCTCATCAATATCAACTAATGTACTGTATATCTTTAATTGCATTACAAAATCATTGCAATACATTACTATGATAGTGTCAGTACACTTGCCTTAAAAAATGTCAACCATTGACTCGTCCCAGACAAATATTAAAAAAAAAAAAAACACAAAAAACACTGATATTTACATTTTCAAGGACATTTGTCTTCCTCATACGTTATCTCTTTTGACCCTCAAGGTGAGAGCCTTCTGCACTGTGCTAAGACTACAACAAGGTTGTAAATCAAAACTAGCTTATTGTTGAAGTCTGGTTTTAAAATCGCAGAGTGGGCAAGCACCTGCCCAGTCTGCTTCACCAGCAAATGTGAGAGAGAGAGAGAGAGAGAGAGAGCGGTCTGCCCGTCTGGGGTGTACGCCACCTCTCACCCTATGTCAGCTGGGATTGACTCATCTATTCCCCCTTCAAGGATGAGCGGTACGGATAATGGATGGATGGATGCTCTAAGTGCTCCTGGACTGACCACTGTCACTCAAGACGTGTGAAATGACCAGTTGAGTCACCCGCCAGAAGGAAAGCTTGGATAGGTATTCTTTTGTCTCGATACATTCTACCGATTTGGAATGGTGCTATTATTTTTCTACATCCCTTAAGTCAAATGTTTATGCAACTGTGGGATATTGTTTTCTCATAAAAGATAGATGAGCTCAGCTGGGGAGACGCTCTTCCTGTAGATGTGAATTCAGTTACTGCTGACTGACCCACTGACTGGCTCCTGAAGAAATCCTCAGATTCATGCCTGGTGCAAGGCCTGGCAATCTCCCCTTCTTTTTTGTCTCCCTCTAATTAGTCACATATTACAAATGCAGTGAGAAACAATCTAATTAAGAGGGCCTGACTCAATTTGCTTGAGGAAACTTCAGTAATGGAGGCGGGGGGAGAGCGAGGGTGGAAACACGAGGGAGAGGTGAAGTGGTGAGAGGGAGCTTAATCTAAGCCATTTATCTCTCCGGCTCCGAACCAATTAATGAATCTCAGCACACAGGCATGAGAAGGACGGCAGACACAGGAAGCTGCCACCTGTCACGCCTGCTTATTGTGTACGTTCCTACCTGTTGTGAAATGAAATCCATTGAGATTTACCGCGCTGCATCGAGACGAGTGATTAATCAGCGCGCGATAACGATATGCGAGGCAATTCACTTCTGTGTGAGCATAATGGCAAAGCAAATGTATGAACTGCAGATTAAGTTGTTTATCTTCAGGCTAATTTGATTTAATCAATGGATTTATCGCTTTGGTTGGCATTTCTCTTTGTATTCGTTTTTTTTTAAAGACCTTCATCAACCCAAGACAGAATTATCATCAAGTCGTGATTTTCAAGACTGCATGGTTTAAGGAAAATGTCCCATTTCTCCAATTGGGATTACACTTAACATTCACAAAGATATAAATGTCTTACATTATTCTGTGTTTGGAAACATGATAGATGGGAGGAGTAGCCACTAGCATTGAATCTGGTAACTTCTACTGTTGGAACAGATTTGAGGACGTGGGGAGAAGGGCAAGGAGTTGTATTATTGTTCAAGGTACAATATTCAAAGTGATGCAGCACAGAGGGGGGGGCGGGGGCACCACACAGTTCACCACACATTATGGAAGTTCTCTAACAAGGCAAACATTTGCTCATTATAGAGACGCTCCACACAGGAAACTTGCGGAAAACACAATGCATTTATACACACTCTTAAATCATTGGTTTATAATACAGGCACATTGCATATGTCTTATTCCTAGATAATGAAGAACAGCAGTGTTAAGCAGTGCTATGAAAAGCATTAGATAGTGGTAAATCTGTAAAAAATAATAATTTTATCAAACATCAATCTATTTATATACAGAATTTTCAGAGTTCAGAAGTAATCATATTAACAGCAGTACAGGATTAAACTGATTAGCACCACAGTGCGTTTCATGTTCTTATTGATTCATATATTGTGTTGTTTTGTTTTTCTGTCTTCGTATGTGATTGTATCGCATTGCCAACATGGAGAGAGGTAGAAAAGAAGAGAAGCTGGGATCACAGAAGCATTGCTGGGGTGCACTGTTGTTGACTTCGAGATTGTATTTGGTCCACATAATTAAGTTGCATTTGCCCTGAAACTGCAGTTAATGTGAGTTCAAATAGTTTGTTTGCTTAAAGTCTTAGGTCAGCTGAGGGACTCACTTTTGTAAAGAGTTACCTGAAACATGCTTGTTGAAAGTTCGTTTGTAGAATAATAAAATGAAAAACAACAAAAGTAAAGTCTCTTTTCTTGTATGGTCCTTTTCTTGTTCCAGTTCTTTACTGCAAGAGGGGGAAACAGCAAACCTTATCAAAAGTTAAATAGAAGGAAATTTCAATAATAGATGAATTAAATAAAAGGAAAGGAAAGAGAGCCACAGTTATTTAGAACCAGGCTTTGAAAAGGAAATGAAAGTCCTAAATAAAACAGTGGATCACCACATCTTTCCGATGTTCTTTTTTCCTCTTTATACTCATCTCTAGCTTTTTTGGCTCTTTATATCTATTTTTTGGGCAGAAAGTGTGCAATGTACAATATACCATTGGTTGATCCTGTTGTCACAGGATGTGGATACATGGATCTATAGCCACTGCAAATACCAACCTCTAGAAGTGTTCTCGATATGCAGTGTTTATCCTAAAAATATTCTACAGTACTTTATATTGTGCAATAACTGGAGCATGCTCATTGTGTATTGCCAAACTGCCACTCATCTGTCCTCACTGTCACCACTGACCTGTTTGAACTCAGTTCTGTTTGACACGTAGCTGTTATCCTTCTGCGTATTTGTACGCTCATGCATTGAGGTTTGATTTGTCCAGATTCACCAGTCTATTCAGAGCAAGAACTTGAGCTGGCGAGTTGAATTCATATTGGCATGCACTTCCACTGCCAAGGACAGAGACTAAGATACAGAAGGATAGACTGTCTGAAGGTCACTGTGCAGTAATGGGGAAAGCACTCCCCATGGTGCCTCTGAATAGGTCCAGGTTCTAGAACAGTGATTTTCTACAATGAGGTAAAATTAGCAGGAACCAGTGCAGCCCAGGGGAGGAGAAGCTATAGTGTCTGAGTCTTGGCCTACAATGAATTGCGGAGGTTGTCAATGAATGTGCCTTCGTACAAGGTCAGTTTGCTTTACCTCAGGGCTCGACATCCATGTATCTGAAGAACTAGAACCAAGTGCATCCTTTCAACCTCCTGCTGCTTTATTTCTCCAACAACAACAATAATAATGTTCAGCAGCAGTGTTCACGGTGATTACAATGACCCATCAAGGTCAAAGGTGGTCAAAGACCTAAATGGAAAACAGGCAGTTGAAACCACAGCACATTGTGGGAGGTGAATCCAAAATAATTTCCCAGCTAAGTAAACAGCCATAGGCATGTTCCAGGCACTGCCACAACATTGTGTCCAGGATCAAGCCAAAAACAAGAAGCTTTCGACAAACATGACAAACACTGAAGAGTCTTTACTGTTCTAAACTCACCGACTCAACCTGAACTGTGGGTGTTTTTCATTGGTAAACACGGTATTGTTACCCCGGTTTCTCCGATACACTGAAACCATTCTATTGTGATTAACCGTGAATTCATGATAACATAACAATCTGGTGTTGTAGAGGGAAGTGTTGGTTAAAAGAGCACCATTTAGACACATTTACTTGATTTCTAAGTTGCCAAGAGAAGTATGCTCATAGTTTGGAGTTGTTGATGGTTCAGGTTAGAACATGAAAGGTGAAAGGGATCTGACATTGGACTGTATGTAGAATAATCCCCTCCAGTTTCTTTCATCTAATTTGTACCCCGGAAAAGGCCCTTTATATTTACATGGAGTGGGTCATGTTTTTTACATTAGTCCAGACGAACTGAAACCCTATGGAGTTTTTGTGCCTACGTTGCCTTTCCTTTCAAGATCTTTGCTAGTGTTTGTACTTATTTCTGGTACATCATTTTGGATAAAAGCGTCAGCTAAATGATTCTGTAGACTTGTAGACGAATGAGACATGCATTCATTATGTGCTGTGCATTGGGTCAGGACATATAAGACACATCCAAGCATTGGACTTGTATTGCATTTATCAAATAACTGACACTGTTTTAAAAAAAATCTAATACAATTAATTACTTCATTATTTCCTGACATGATATTTACAATTCACAAAATAAAAAAAAATGCAAACTAATTTTGTTATCAACAGCCTTTGCATCATGCTGTCTGAATTCTGTGAAAGCAGCCACATGAGAACATCAGACAAGACTGCCCTTTACTTTAAATGCAGAAATGATCGACGACGTCATGCTGGGCCACTGCTTTCCCACAGGAGGAGATGAGATTAATTCTGTGGGATGTTTTCCTCATATATCCACCTCAGGAAAAAAAAAAAACAGCTATTGAGATGGAAGTTCAAAGTTTAATTTCCTAAGGCACACTTTTAAATATGTATTACATTCCGATGCAAACACTTCATTTACGCCAGGTTATAATCACCCTGCCAACACTCACACTGCTGCATTCGTCATTTGTGAGTGGTGACTGTGTGAATAATGACTGTATTTTACAAGATGCCTTTCAGAGTTCCTGTGGGGTAAGCTGTGGGCTTCCATAAGAATACAATAATTGTACGACCCACTGGCACTGTGGAGATATAAGGCATTCTTTATACGAGTCCTCTGAGAGCAAATAACTCTCATAGTTTACATTTAGAGCAGAAGAATGAAATCTAAGTGTGTGAAGTGTCTGAAGTTCAAACTCACTGCCTATTGAGCCCATTATTTAGTATAGCGGTTTATGTTCAAACAACCCAATATGCATTGTCTTCAATCTGACAGTTTGCAGAAATATCAGTCAGTTCTCAATCAAATTCCAGCGTCTGCAAATGCATGAATAACAACATCACTTTGTAGATGTGTCTCTGGCGCAGGACAATTCCAAACCACATAATTGCAGTGTTCGGAAGAAGCGGTGCTATACCTAAGCAAACTGTGTCACTCAAGAAACAATCACAGTCAGTTCTGGCAATAGAAAGGGTGGGTGGGAACAGCTTGTGTTTTGCAGACAGCAAGCAGGAGGGTTAGCATCGGAGGAAAGCTCCAGGGTTTGATAAATGAGGCTGCATGGCGGCTGCAGTACTAAACTGCTTCCCTGCTCAGCTGTGGTGACAATGTGATTAATATTTGCACAGCATTAAGCTAATTTATCACAGCCACGTGTGAGCCTATGGGAGAATAGACTGTCACATGGGTGCCTGGTTGAGGAAAGGAGAGTGGGTTTGGCAAGTGGAAGCAATTATTTCACGCCAAAACAAACAAATAAATAAAGGAAATTTATATCAGCGTGAGGCGAGTCTGCCAAGTAATAAGGAATTTAACAATACAAGAAAAGCTGAGAGCCACAAATAGTGTATTGCTGAATGCCAGTATCAAGTTTGTGATAAATGTGTGTGATACAAAAACACCTCTAAATATATAATGCGGAAAATAGACATAAAATCTCCCTTTTCTTTAAGGGAGAACAGAAAATTTCTGTGTTTTAATTAGGATCTGAAAAACCGCAGTAGTTTGTAATCTTCTATGTATGTCAGTAAAATAAACTTTTTGTCTCCATGAGCATTGCTTTGGTTGCACAGTACAGGTACTGCTCGGAATCAATATATAAATATAAATCAATATATTTCAAGCTTTTATTTGTTTTGATTTTGCTGATTCGGACTTGCAACTTCAGAAAACCTCAAATTCAAAAACTCAGAAAATTAGAATATTGCTTGAAATCAATTTAAAAAAGGATTTTAAATACAAAAATGTCAGGCCTCTGAAAGTAAAATCTTGCATCTGTACTTAGTACTTGGTTGGGGCCCCTTTGAATAACTGCCTTAATCCGGCGTGGCATGGATGCTACCAGCTTGTGGCACATCTCAGGTGTTACGGAAGACCAACATGCTTCAATCACGGCCTTGAGCTCTTCTTTATTGTTTGGTCTGTTCCCATTTAGCTTTCGCTTGACAATGGCCCACAGATTTTCTATGAGGTTCAGGTCAGGTGATTTTGCAGGTCAATCAAGTACAGTAATCCCATGGTTGTTGAACCAGGATTTTGTAGTTTTGGCAGTGTGGGCAGGTGCCAAGTCCTGCTGGAAGATGAAGTCTGCATCCCCATAAATCTGGTCCGCTGAAGCAAGCATGAAGTGCTCTAAAATGTCCTGGTAGACAGCTGCGTTTATGCTGGACTTGATAAAGCGCAGAGGCCCAATACCAGCAGCTGACATGGATCCCCAAGTCATCACAGGTTGAGGAAACTTAACACTGGACTGCATCTTACATTGTGCACCTCTCTGGTCTTCCTCCAGACTCTGGGACCTTTGTTGCCAAATGAGATGCAAAACTTGCTGTCATCAGAAAAGAGGACTTTGGACCACTGGGGAACAGTCCAGGGTTTCTTTTCTTGAGCACAGCTAAGGCGCCTCTGTCGTTGCTTGCTCGTGAGGAGTAACTTGACAACAGGAATTCAACATTTGAAGCCCATGTCCAGCATTCACCTGTGTGTCGTTTCTCATAAAGCAGCAACTCCAGCCTGAGTCCATTCCTTATGAAGTTCCCCCACACTTTTGAATGGCCCTTTCCTGACCATCTTCTCCAGGCTGCAGTCATTGGGAATTCTTCTAAACCAAACAAGACACAGACTTTTTCAAGGCTCAGGACCCTTTTGCAGGTGTTTGGATTACTTACCTGATTAGTGTGTGACACTGAGCCTACAATACTGAAGCTCACAGTATTCACAGTATTCAAATTTTTGAATTTGAGGTTTTCTGAAGCTGCGAATCCTAATTAGCAAAATCAAAACGAATAAAAGCTTGAAATATATTGATCTGCATATTATTTGTCTATAAAATATGTACATCTCACCTTTAAAGTTGAGTTACAGAAATGCACACACTTTTTCAGGATATTCTAATTTTTCCAGAAGTACCTCTACAGTTGATCTCTTAGGATGCCCTGGTGAAGAGTCACCTGCAGCAGGACATGGATATGATCTGTGTCAATGCACACATGTTGTTTTCAAAAGGTCGCGTTGACTCAATGACTGAAAGTGAATAATTCTTATTCTTCATGATCCCTGGCTTCCTGATCCAGATGTGCAGCTGGATCATACACAAAACAGGCTTGATTCTTGATATTTTAATAGTTGTTTGGTTATTGGTTTGATTGGCGGCTGGCATCCTGTTCGTAGTTGCATTGCTGTATGTATGATCAGCTTAGCAAATCATTTTGAAACTGTTTTTCGTGGCAGTGTTTTTCAAAGGAGAGTGACTTGATCAATGGTGCAATCGTGTTTCCTCCAAAATGTGTGCATCAAAGCCATAGAAAAAAAACAACATATAGACATGTTGTGCAGGTTAGCAGCCAACTGCTATCCCAGGAAGCTCAAATACAGAACATTACACACTTGTGCAGTTTGTTTTGAAGTGCTGATGGTCCCTTGATACACTTGGCACAGCCTGGACTGGAGAAAAAAACATTTGTGTTTTAGAAAAACTGCTTCCTATTTTATATGAGAAACTCAAAATTCAGTGGCCACATAAATTCAGAGAGGGGGAAAGTGACAGTAAAAAAAAGTTAATGGAGAGAGTTTATTTCTGAGTATTTCTTTCCACAAAAGTCAGGATTGATGAAATTTCATCAGGTGGCCAATTGCTTTCCACACAATGGATTATCTGTCGAGTAGAAGTCAGTTGAATATGTTGAGGTTGCATGAGATGACTTTAGTTTAGCTTTTCTCAAAGTTAAACCGTGCAATTGAGCAGCTTTAATTTGTAGGATCTGAGCTGGTTTCCAAAAGGGCCAGCTGTCAGCAGCCAGCAGGTTAGAGAGTAACTCCACTACAGGAGACAGACACAAAAGCCTGAAATATGGACCAGCACTTGTTCAAGTTGTTGTGGAATTCGCATTAGACTGAGATGTCTCTCCCACAGTGCTCTGTCTGTCAGTATTCCATGTCTAGTTCTGGTGCAGACAGACTAGCCGGGTCGCTGCCACTTGGCAGCTCTGCTGCCTTGGCCAGTAGCCATTTTGAAGATGCTACTGCTGTCAGGGGGCCCGGGAAAAGAAACCAATAGCTAGGGCAGCAAATATCCCTTCAAGACCATTGGATTGTTAAGGAAAGTAATCTACCCCCAAGCCGCTGCCTCATTCAGACTCACATACATCATTGACAAACACTGGCGCAGCAGTATTCACACAGCCACACTTGGCCTCCCTGCTGCCTTGCATTGCTCGGCGTGCAATGTGGAAGGTTGTAGTCTGCCCAAAGTATACCGGACAGAGATAGATGTCACAAAATGAGGTGTTGCACTGGGACTTACCATACCTTCACTTAGCCAGTATTATGATAAAGCATGATGCAAAGTCACAGTCATTCACCTGGGTGTCACTGGACTGTTTCCCCCAGTGAGATGGAGTTGTTCTGGAATTATTTCCTTTCATCAGTGAATCCACTCAGCACCTCAGGTTCCAACTGCAGCTGATTCCGTGTGATAAAAGGTCAGTGTTGGACAATTGTTCACTTGCCAACTGTTAAGCACTTCTTATCTCATCTTTATTTCAGTCATAAAAAATAAATACATAAATAATGAAATGATCATCAGTCTCTATAGCAGTTACCAAGGTGATGCATCTATTAATACTTAGTGCTAAGGACAGTCCGTGTCCAGTAGGACCCCTTCTAGCTCTTTGCTTGTGTTTGTACCTATCGCTGGTTGCAGCTCTGGAGTCAGAGATGGATGCAGGGAGGGGAAATGTGGCCAGACAGAGAGAGACACACACAAGTGTTGAGTGCATGATGGGAGTTTCCCCTAGAGTCTAGACCTATAGCAGCATTAACTAAGAGATGGTTCAGGTCTCACCCAATCCAGCCCCCAAATAGGCCTTACATACACATATATAAATTAAAAATTAAATGTGGTGTTTGACTCCTGAACCCAGAGGGAGCTGGTTCCTCAGGAAGCTGAAAGCTCTACATAACATAGGAAGCTCAAGAGAGCCTGTTCTGTGGGAGAGAGGTGATGTATTTGGACTGTAGCTCTATTGATAAATGAAGAGGTTTGAGTGTTTGGAGTTTTGTGCATGAGGAACAGGATTTGAATTATAGTCATTAATTTACAGAGAGTCATGCAGATGAGCTAAGACAGGAGTAATATAATCTCTACTAGTTCATGTCAGCACTTGCTGACTGCAGATGTTTGGAGGCTGTTTGCAGACTGAGACATCCTGATGGTAAAGAATTACTCATCTGTTCTAGGGGTAACACATGCATGGACTAGCTTCTCAACATAGTTGTTAGACAGGATCTTTCTAATTTTCATAATACCGTGCAAGTGGAAGTAAGTTGTTCTAGAGACTTGTTTTATGAACTAACGACATTAACTGGTCAAGCATGACTCAGAGCCAAACTAACACCAACCATTATCTGGTCTGACGGTGTTTCTTTGAGAAGTGTAGGGCCAAGTATCAGGACCTGTGAGGTTTTGTCTGAATTACACTTTATTTAGAGGCCAAGGTTGTGGGTCCTTGAAGTTTATCTGAGAGATTAGATCAGCTGATCATGAGGCCAATGGAGCATTGTTTCTGTGACCATACAACACAATCACCACACACACACAGGCTCGCTGGGTGTCTGCTTCTGTGTCCCTGACCAGTGATTGTGCCCATCACACAATTGGACACTGGGGACAGAGAGCAGAGGAAATACACAACACATAAGGAGCATCTAACGATTTTCTGAAACACTGCCAATCAATAAATTTCATTTAAATTACTTCCCAGCCAGGTTGAATGAATTTATGTTGCTCAATCTCCATAGAATGAGAAGTCGACTCCTGCCTGAAGGGGGGTGGGGGGTAGCTGTGCGACTATACTCTGAAACCACATACAACCACTGCCACTCACTTGATATATATTCATGTATCTTAACTAAGTTCAATTACGTCTCTTTAATTCAATCAAGGTGCCCCCCATTTTCCACACTCATAAATATGAATCCTTTAAATATGCCTAATTTATTTTTCATCTACAGCTTTCTTATCTTCAACAATTTAACAAATGACATGCATGCTGACTCAAATCGAAGTGAACAAAGGCAATCAGGGAAGTAGGAAACAGAAAAATAATGAGGCAAAAGTTGGACTCTGCTACCCTGCTCTGCGGCCTTTGTTTATTGTTAACATGCAAGTTTTAGCCAATGCAAAACTAAAAGAAGCCTTCCCAGCCTGAGACATAAGCATCTGAATAATTGAGTCTATAGGAAAAACATCTCCTCCAAGCACTAATTTACCAGTGAACTTGTGGCTTTGCTTCGCATTTTCAATGTGTCCATCAACAAGTTGTTTGGCATCAAACTTTTTAATGTTTTATTTAAGAATGTGCAACTGCACTATAATAGTTGCCTCATGCTAAATACTCTCATTGGGGCTCCTCAAGAATACTCATGACAATCCCTCCCTTGGATCATCGGCACTTTGGCTTTACCATCTAACTAAGGAACCTTATCCTGTTGTTATCACACAGACAATCTGATTTGAGCACATTTGTTCATCAAATATGTCCATGAGGAAATGCCAGGGCCTGGAACATATTTTGGAGAAACAGACATTTCCAGTGACAGACATTCTGCTTATTAGCACCATGCTGTGACCCAGCGGATGGAGTATATCTGAGTTAACAGCAGAATATGGAGGAGGGGCTCATGAGAGCTGCTCATTTTATGATCCTTACACAGCCACATCTGTACTGCACTTGCTGGCCAGCACAGAGCAGGATTATGATACAGCATTTTAAACAGCTCAGGAGGAAAAAAAACCCTGCTCCATCTATATTCACTGTAGCTGGACTCACCCTTTGACAAGTCAAGCTAAGTTAATTACATTTATACAACCAAAGGTCAGATTGTTTTATTTTTTATTTTTTCCTCAGACAGCTACAGTCTGTGTAACACACATCATCCCAGACGCTGTTTATCATTTACATTCACTGATGCTGTCTATTGAGCCTGACCCTCTGTCCTCATTTGTCTCTAATAGTTCCTTCTTACTTTAACTGTCTCTAATCAGTGTCTTCACATTGACTTTTTACCAGATGGCCTGCGAACAAAAGCCAGAGGATATTTGTTATTTCATATGAATGAAATGAGAAAGTTATTGTTTTTCGGAAGCCATGTTTATAACTCTGCCATAACTACTGACAGGGGTTTATTTTGACAACTTGACATCAGCCACTGGGTTATACTGTTAGCTCCCATAAACAAGTCATGGCAGACATGGAGTGCAATAATAAAGTGTTATTACTCCCGAATGCTTTCGCTACATAATAATGCCATGCATAATTTATTCTTCGTACCTCAAGTAAAGGAGCTGAGTCTTAAAGATTCATGAAAATGTAATAAGGCGAAAAGACAACAGACATAAACAATCGTAAAGTTTAATTCATGTTGATGACAGTTGTCTCACCATTCACCAGGCTCCTATTCTGATAGGCTGTCATCCAAAAACTATTTTAAATTCTCCAAATCTGTCAGCAGCAGGGTTCAGACGGGGCCTGTCTGGGTCGCTTCTCCGCTGCACTATAATCAGACGCCTGTGCAGGGAGATACACATCAACAACCACAGCAGCGCTCCCCTGAGATAAGGGAAGGGGGCACATTTGCTCGGTCGGTGCTACTTTGTCTCCGCTGCAGAGACATCAATGAGGATGTGTCGACACTGAGAGGGGGTTCTGGCTCGTACATCAGTCGTGACCTTTGGTGGGAAAAAAAAAAAAAAACAAGGATGTGTTGTTAAACTCAGCAAATGTGACAAGCTATGTCACATCCAATGGGGTTAAGAGGGAGCTGACAAATTGCAATAGATGGACATCTGCCTGGCATCCGACAATTCAAGATCTGAGAGCTGCTGCAAGAAAACTGAACGCACAAGATGTTGACAACTTCTCCACCCGGCCTCATCTGTCAGTCTGAAGTCTGGAGCGGCTTCACTACAGCGACACCGGAGTCAGTTCAATATGCAATGAAACGTTGACATTCACTCAATGTTACATTGAGCTGGGGTAATGAGGCTGTGGTGCAAAGAGGGAATTGGTCCGGTATATATCCTGTACGCTATATTTTTTTTTATTGGTGCCATCATGTTAACAAAACGCCCTGTGCGGAAATAAGTTCAGTAATTCAGAGTGTGACAGAAACTGCACAGAGGACATCCACCCTCACGTTTCGTGGCTTCTAAATCAAGTGGGCGCCGCGTCGGAAGGCTCATTTTCAGGCAATGTTAATAAGACTAGCAGAACCAACCGGGGGAATCTTGCCAACATATACTAGACATCCGACTTCTCCTGGATCCTGCATCCAATTTGCATTATTGCAGCAGCCACTGCAGCTTGTGCAAGATAAAGTCGACCGGAGTCAGCAAATTGTTTCAGCAAATCCAATCCGTCAAACAACATCAGATGCAAAAATTGAAGCTAAGTGGAAAATTAGTGGGGAAACAAAAAGTTTCCTTCATAGATCAACACTTATTTTTGGAAATAAGTTACCGGAAACAGTTTATCTATAAGTGATAGTAATAATAATAATGATAATGGTATGGTCTTTGGCAGGTGCTTTTATCTGCAGTGCCCTAAAACAACATGCACTTTCATTTGTCTGTGCATGTGGCTCTGGGGGAGTTGAACTGTGAACCCATGGATGGTTTGTGACATGCTCAACAAAATACATTCTGTATCATCTCGTGTGTGAAGAACAGTCTGGCTTCCAGCTGATGCTCCAAATTTTTTTGTGAGAGTTAATTTATTTTTTTTTTGCACACCAGAGTGACTCAGGGACACACTGCAAGTTCATCTACACTTTGTGTCATGAATCATGAGTTCATATATAAAAATGTATTTGTTGAAGTGTAGAAAAGTATAGAACAATAATTCAGCCTCAATAATCCGAGTTTGGACTAAAGAAGTCTGCTTTGCTTCCACATTTGGTGTCATGGGCCATGACACAATTCACAGGAAAAAACTTTTGGACAGAGAATAAAATTGGTATGATCTGATCAGTGGATCAATATCTGATACAACTGATTGTTTATGATACAAAAGGAAAATGGTGTAAAATCAGACTGATAACTCCTGAGATGTTGCCTATGCAATTTTTCCAGAGCAGAATTCAATTTGTTTTGTATTTTAAATGTTTCGTTTGGAAAATTATTGTTCAATTTCCCAGTTCCCAGTGGTAGTGGTAGCAAGGATCCTTTTGTTTACCCTCTTCAAGTGCTAGTCGATTTTTTAACTAGGAGAAAAAAAAAAAACAGTAAACATCAAGCCCTGATTTGTGGGCATCTTTTATGAGAGAAGTGATATTCTCTTGCTGGCGCCGGCTGTGCTGAACAGAAATGCTGTTTATTGGAAATAATCCAAGGGATGGCGGATGAGCTCGGTTCATGCTGTGGACTGTGTGAGACTGATATGGACTGAGAGAGAACATCACAAGTCCCTGAGCTGGGGTTTCTCTGTCAGCCAGCGATCCCTGCGGCTCGCCCTAGGGCCTGTTGGCAAAGAAACTTCCCACAGCTTTCCACCTGCAATGTCAGGTTGATTACACAGCGGGAAGAGCAGAAAGGAGGTTAGTGATCACGTTTGCTCGCGCTCGCTCGTCGACTTTCACTTTTTTTTTTTTTTTGGTTCAACATTCCGTCTTTCTCTTTCTTTTTCTGAGCTTGACGAAATCAGAACTTCCCAACAGGAAACAAGAGGAAAAGGCTCAATCCTCTCAATTCCAGTTGCCCACAAGGCTTAACACATCTGTCAGAATCTGCCAAACATGGTTGATGTAACTTGTTACCATGGCAACAGCTCTACCACATTACCGCCTGCGAATGTCCTAAGGGACAGGAAGGCAATGCCATTCTTACCATTCATAAAAGCTTATTCTTACCTTGGTGTCGAGGAGAAATGGTACCACTCCAGTGACCTAATGGCCTGCAGGAGGTAATTTCACTGAATCTAGCAGCTACAACCAGGAGATGTGATGTCATTATGCAACTTTTTTTTTTTTTGAAAACTTCTTTGTATTTCTCAGCAGAGTTAATGGCCTGTTAGAAAGATTGTCCAAGCGCGGTGTACTCTTGACCTCCTGAACACACCTGCTGTGCTGGTGTGCAAATGACGTGCACAAAAGAAGAAAAAGAGCGGCTCCTGTCATTATGGTTCCTTGTTATCGAGGTTCAATAGAACAAGAAACAACAATCTCCTCAACAAGCTGCTAGAAGACTGTGTTCTTTTCTCTTCAAGCTGACACACTGGTAAGCTTCTGTATGAGAGCTGAAAAACAATGCCTGGCACTACTCTGCTGGGCTGATAAGAGCAGCCTCCTGTGCCGAGTATTTCTTCCTCTAATTGGTCCAACCTCCATGCTCAGGCTCTCGGTGGCTTTTCCCCTCTGATTGGGGGAACTAGAGGATAGGCAGCACGGTGCAGGGAGGGGAGGCTGGGTGATTGGGGGATTTGGGAAGGGTGGATTCAGGAACATCCACAGGGCATAATTACCAGCAAATCTGTGCGTGGCTGCTATCGCCGTATTGATGGGTTTTGTGGACTGGTATTTGTTATCAGGTGGCAAAGGCTGGCGCAACCTCATTAACACTTCTCACCTCTGGAGCAGAAAGCAGTGGAAGTAAACAAGTGAGAAGGAATTTTTTTTTTTCCACCCATAGACACAGGTAAACACCCAGAGCGCACACAGAAGCAATTACATAAGGCACCCAAACACATACAAATTCACATCTCGCATTTTCCGCTCAGGGCTATACATGCTCCTGCAAGAAAATTTTATTTTGTCTGTGCAAGGAAAGTCTCAGCAAAAGAAATGCAAACCTTTTTCTCTTTGCTTTTAAATTTCATAAAATAAAGATTGCATCAAGGAACTTCTTGCATGAAACCTAATGAAATCTTCCTGTGTCTGTTTCTGCACAACTCAGCCAGAGAATTTTGATGATGTCATAGATAAATGTTGTTGGTTGTTCTTTGCTGCCCTGGGTTCCAACATTAAAAAAAACATGATCAGGAAAAGGTAATTCAAAATGTTTGTTTTGCTATTGCTTTCTTTACACTGACACTTGAAACTCACTGAGCACTCACGGGTAAAGGTGTCCAAAGGTTCAAGTAGAATAACCAGACTGTCTGGCACTGAGAGAAAGAATAGAGTAGCTCACTTGGCCGCCCTTTACAACGGCAGCGAGCTGAAAAGTTCTTCAGACTGCACAACACATCAACTGTTGAAGTGGACACTAAACAGTCAGATTCTGTTCCTGTCAGCTATATGCAGAAATATGAAGCTGCAGTGGACAGACTCTCCAACACAAACACACAGCCTGGTGTCATTAATCTGGATGAATATAAATTTGCCAAGTTCAACTTCTCAAATACAAATCATTTTTTCCCAGAGATGACCTAAAGCTATGGTCAATGCTCTAATGACATTTTGTCATTTTATATCATAATTATTGCCAGGCACAAAATTACAGTATGCAATTAGTGTTCAAAATGACAAATACTTTCAGATTATCCCCCCAGCAAGGTCCCTAACGTGCTAAATTGTGTTCAGTTCTGGAATTATGTACAGATTTCGATCCCTACATTGTTAGTGTCAAAATCTAATTTGCATTGTTAGAGGCATTTATGAGGGAGGATTACATAACTGGATTTGAGTCTTACTAATTCATGCAATTGCAACACTCTTGTGTTGGGTCTCGGTATTTGTGAACTATATGTGGTGACACGAGGGGGGTGAATTTAATGTAATGGGAGGTTGCCAACAACGCCACCTTGGGTTAGGGCCCAACGACCCAGCCTATAAGTAATAAGGAATCAAATGATGCAGGTCACACAGGTTCAGGTCCACTCATGGAGGTTAGGAGACGGTTTCATTATAAAATAAACCATTTATTATTGTATTTAAAACAGATCAAGATGTGGAGGATAATAACACAAAAAAAAAGAGCTCAACTCAAGGAGGGGAACTGCAGCTGCGGCTTACCGGTCGGGGAGTGGGTGATGAGGGAGTGAATATCCAAATCAATAAGAGCACCCCAATCTCACACTAAAAACGTGACGTGCAAAAAAGGAAAATCAAAATGGGGGGTCACACAGCACACAGGGAATCCTACACCCAAAGGAACCACTGCCACCGCCGTCGGCCTTCAGCTACAGAGGAAAAGGGAAATTAACAATAAACAAAAGATAATTGATAACCAAAGAATATTCAATCAAATCAAGAAAAGAAAAGAACCATAATCAATAATTACTATAGTGGCAGAAACAATAAAGAATCCCAACGCTAATAATACCAAACAAGAAGTAACCCAAAAGAGAAAGTAAATAATCCCACCACACTTGACAATCACTCACTCCTGCACACACACACAGTCCAGGCAGGTGGCCTCGAGACAACGTTCAGGGCGCCGGGCGAATCGAGGGCCGGGTAGGCACGAGCAACCACTGCTCCGAGGTTAGCAGCTCCGAATCCTCCGTGCCTCAGAAACTTAACGAATCACTACCCCGATCAGGATGCCCGTCCGTGCGCCGGACCAGCACAGGACAGTCCCGTGCACACACGCGCACACTCACACACCAGCTGTACGGACAGCAACCACAGTACGGACGGCAGGGGGCCAGAGTACGGACGGCAGCGGCGAGATAACGTGACCTGTTTGCGTAGCTGTTGAACCGTGATATGCGTCCCAACCAAGGAAGAAGAGGGGTGAAGAGCGTGGCGAGGAGGAAAGTCGCCACGTGTCCCACAACCAGCGGGCTACTGGAAGGAGAGGAGCGGAAGAAAAACTCATTAGCACGCGGCTAAAAACAATAACAATGGGCACCGGCGCACTCTACGGCTCACCTCGCTGCCGGCCAAGAACGGCGCACAACCTCCGCAGTGTTGTATGGATCTCAGGAGGAGATGTCGGTCTACTGCAGGACAGCCAGTTAAACTATACTGTAAGATGCACAGCGGGAGATGTAACGCCACATTCCGTAGCGAGCTTACCTGTCGTGGACGGCGAACAGCGAGCGCCGCGACCCGGAAGTGGGTGGGCCAAAGGCAGGGAGCGAGAGACCAGGGAGGGCACGCAGCCCATTCATAAATGCGCGACCACACCACCCATTGGCTAATGAGCCAAAGGGGCGTGGTTAAGCCAGAACCTGAATTGACAGTGGTGAGGGGCCTCATACCACTACAATCCACCCCCCCCCATTTTCGTCGTCGACCCGACGGCGTGCTGAATAGAACTGTCCTATGCCCATGGTCTAAAACGAACGGACACAGCATTGGACTGTGCAGTGGAAAACGCAGCCTGAACCATCTCGTTGGCAGGCCTGGGTAAGTGATGGGAGTTTGAGGGTTGGCCATCTGTTGAACGCACCGTCTGCCGCCTGACAGCTAAACCACTTCCCGGAAGGGGAGCTGCTGGAAGTGATGGTGCTGTACCGGGTCTAGCCACATCACCACTCCTAAAAGAGGAATAGACAACCTGACACCGAGTGCAGGCTTGACACCAGCTCTGCACATCAAAGGCCATTCCTGGCCAAAAGCATCGCTGTCGTAGCCGCTCCAACGTCCGGCCCACACCCTGATGGCCATGGTTCTGATGGACCTCCACCAGGACCTGATCTTTTAAGGCGGCCGGTAAGAGCACCTGAAGAACCATCTCTCCACCATCTGGGTGAGAGACCTGTCGGTATACCACTCCATCCTTCTCAATAAGTCGCCCCCACTGTTTAAGGAGCACTAAAGCAGGTGGGGAGAATCTCTTTCGTTCCTCGTGAGTCGTATACCGGTGCTGTTGCCAAAACACCAGAGCCTCCTGAATCACGGGATCAGCCCTCTGAAGTTCCCCAACATCAGATGGCAGATGGTGAGGCAAAGCCTGAATAGCTGCCTGGCAGGCAGTAGAGCTTCTGCCCTGGAGAGCCTGTTTCAGAGGTTGAGGAAGTGACGTGCCCGAGACAATGGTCTCCAGAGCAACAGGTCGGGGCGGATGCAGGCGGGACAGGGCGTCCGCATTTGCGTTACTCTTACCAGAGCGGTAACCGATCTCGAAATCAAAGGACGCGAGCTGCGCTGCCCAGCGCTGCTCTAAGGCTCCAAGTTTAGCCGATGATAAATGGCTGAGCGGGTTGTTGTCTGTGAAAACAACACACTTGTGGCCCAACAAGTATTTGCGAAACTTGTCCGCCATGGCCCACTTGAGGGCCAGAAACTCGAGTTTCATAGCGCTGTAGTTAGCCGGGTTGCGTTCAGTCGGCCTCAGGCTCCGACTGGCAAAGGCTATAGGTCGCACCTTCCCATTTTGCTCTTGAGAGAGCACGGCGCCTAAGCCTCCATGGCTCGCATCGACCTCTAAAATAAATGGGAGAGAGAAATCTGCATACGCTAATACAGGTGCGGTGGTGAGCTTTAACTTTAGCTCCTCAAAGCTGCGCTGATGTTCCGCAGTCCATTTTTCTGACACACACGGCTCAGAACGTCTGGACTTGGACCCCACCAGCTCAGCTACAAGACGGTGGAGAGGGGCAGCCAACCTGGCAAAGCCCTCCACGAACTGGCGATAATAACTAGCAAAACCTAAAAAGGAACGCAACGCCAAGATGGTAGTGGGGGGCTGCCAGTTGGCTACCACCTCGACCATGCTTGGTTCGGTGGAAACGCCCTCAGCCGAAATGATGTGGCCCAGGTAACGCACTTCAGGCTGGAAGAAGGAGCATTTAGTTAACTTTGCCTTCAGGCCTTCATGCTCTAGTCGTTGAAGTACTACCTCCAACCTCTCAAGATGTTGTTGGAAGGTGGAGGAGAAAACAACGATGTCATCCAAATATAACAACAACGACTGGCACTGTTGGTCACCAAATACACGTTGCATGAGGCGCTGAAATGTACTAGGCGCATTACACAACCCAAAAGGCATGCGGTTCCACTCAAACAGGCCAAAAGGGGTGCAGAATGCGGTTTTTGGCCGGTCAGCCTCAGCCACAGGGACCTGATTGTACCCGCTGGCTAGATCCATAGTGGAAAACCAGCGGGCGCCGGTAAGAGCATCAAGGGATTCCTCTATCCGAGGGAGAGGGAACGCATCTTTCCTGGTGCGGCTGTTCAACTGCCGGTAGTCTACACACAGCCGTAGGCTTCCATCCTTTTTCTTAACCAGTACGATTGGTGAAGCAAATGGGCTGCAGCTTTCTCGGATGACCTGAGCACCAAGCAGCTGGTTAATGTGCCCCTTCACAACTTCGTATTCAGAAGGCGGGATACGCCGATAGCGCTGACGAATAGGAGTGTCATCGAGAAGCGGGATTTCGTGAGTTATTAAATTTGTGCAGCCCAAGTCACCATCGTGTAAGGAAAAGACGGAAGCATACTTCCACAGGAGGAGACGAGCATCCTTCTGCTCTGCTGCTGATAAAGCAGACAGATCAACTGCATCTATTTGATCTTGCAAGGCAGGCATCACAGCCTGAGACGCGACAGTGGCCAGATACGAAGGAACCTCCCTAACGCCAGAGGGCAAACTCACCACGCTAACTTCCCGCACAGCGCCGATCTCTGTCCGAGGGTAAAGCAACACGTCAGAGGTGCCCACATTAACAACCGGCAAATACACAGTTCCTCTCACAATTCGAACCAACGCTGGAGATGCCAGCAGTCCAACAGGAAGGCCTCGATCGGAGGGCTCAAAAAGCACAGTAGTCCCAGAGTGCTGGGTAGAGCAGGTGGCAGGAACCAGCTGCATAGTGCCGCCAAATATACGGCAAGCTTTCTTACCTCGCAATTTGACCGCACTGATTACATCAGCAGGAGAAGTAAGAGAAGCCTGATGGCCTCTCTGCAATGCCTGCACCACAGGCTTTGGTGCTTCAGTCACCGTGGGCAGATGGAAAAGGGCAGAGCCATGTTGTCCAAACAGGGTGCTGTAGCATTTACGTAAGATATTCATCCCCAGAACACCTGGAGCAAAGGGAGAAGCATTACCTGGAGGGTCTTTAACAACCAGTAATCCACACCCAGGCAAAGTCCTGCCACAGAGCTCAACCTCTACTTCTAAGTAGCCAAGGTAGGGAATAGGCAGCCCATTGGCCGCCTGAAGCTGAAGCCAATGACAAGACTGGAGTCTCTCTTGCCCCCACGTCTCAAAATGCTGCTGGAAGAAGCTTTCGCGGATCGTGGACACCATAGACCCAGTGTCCACTAAACAAGGAACAGTTACGCCCCCCATAACAACATCCATGTGGGGACAAACACTAATTAGCTTACCTTTTCCCTCATCCTTTAACATTTCTTTTGAGCCAGTGACAGCTCCCCTCGAACTTTGGCTCTGCAGCTCGACGGGCACTAGTTTCCCGATTGCTGAGCTGGATCTCGCCGAGATGCTGGCCACGAGGAGGCAGTCACTGAAGGTTGAGGATGGACGCGCTCCGCTCTGCACTCTCTGGCGAAATGGGCAGGCCGCCGACACCGCTGGCAGATTACTGGACCACGGTGGGGAGGATGAGTACGCTGCGGATTGAGCTGCAGCTGGGCAATAGTCTCTGTGAGACGGTTAAGCTGGTCCTGCTGGAGTTTCAGCATTTGCTTCATCTCCTGCAACTCTGACGCATGGGATGGGCTAGACACAGAAGGGGCAGTGGGAGTCTGGACCCCATACTGCAAACCAGTCATTAAAGGAACTGAGTGGCTACGGCCACGTGCACCCCCTGGCAATCCTTCTCGCTCCCACCTAATGGCCTCCGCTCGAGCATCTCGCAGAGAGACAGTTGGCTGCCTGCGTACAAGTTGTTTTAGTTCTCGGCGAAGGGGACCGTCAATAACGTTCTCAATGAATTGATAACGCAGCAAAACATCAGCATTAAGCATCTCTTTGGGCGCACTTTGCTTTACTGCGGACATGAGACTCATTAAAGCAAGAGAGAACTCTTGAAGAGTCTCCCCGTCTTGCTGTTGCCTCGAAAAGAACGCCTCCTGTAGGGTAACGTAGGAGTCAGTGCAACCGCACAACGCTTCGGTCTGCAGCTGAGCGATATTTAATCTCTTCACGCGCCTCTCCTTCCAAATGGTCAAACAAGAAAAATGCACGGTCAGATGGGGACAAGTGGCGAGCCCTCATGCAGGCCTGAGCTTCCTCAATTCACTCCTCTAGTTTAATTCCTGCCCTACCCCTAAATACAGGGCACTTTCTGTCATGGGGGACAAGGACCATCCGCTCAGTTACTGGAGCGGTAGGAATGGATGGTGCGTGCAGAGGTTCGACAGAGCTGACAGGTGCCACACTGGGACCTGGCACGGCCGCAGCCTGCAGCATGTCATTCTCTGCCCGCAATTGTGCCACCAAATCCCGCAATTCCTGGAGTTCTGCCTCCATGACTGCACAGCTACAAGAGAGCTACTAACGCTTAGGCCACGGGTACTATTAAAGGAATAGTGCACTCACCGTTACTGCGACGCTGCCACCCATACACACTCACACCAGACAATCTGTAATATAAAACGGGCACATAAAAAGAAACAAACATTAAACACGTCTCCGCCTCCAATGAGTGAACCCTGCCGACAACGCCAGGTTTGTGGCGACACGAGGGGGGTGAATTTAATGTAATGGGGGGTTGCCAACAACGCCACCTTGGGTTAGGGCCCAAGGACCCAGCCTATAAGTAATAAGGAATCAAATGATGCAGGTCACACAGGTTCAGGTCCACTCATGGAGGTTAGGAGACGGTTTCATTATAAAATAAACCATTTATTATTGTATTTAAAACAGATCAAGATGTGGAGGAGAATAACACAAAATAAAGAGCTCAACTCAAGAAGGGGAACTGCAGCTGCGGCTTACCGGTCGGGGAGTGGGTGATGAGGGAGTGAATATCCAAATCAATATGAGCACCCCAATCTCACACTAAAAACGTGACGTGCAAAAAAGGAAAATCAAAATGGGGGGTCACACTGCACACAGGGAATCCTACACCCAAAGGAACCACTGCCACCGCCGTCGGCCTTCAGCTACAGAGGAAAAGGGAAAACACCATTAAAAGAGCTCGAATACAACACAACAAAAAGTACTCCACAAAAACAATAAACAAAAGATAATTGATATCCAAAGAATATTCAATCAAATCAAGAAAAGAAAAGAACCATAATCAATAATTACTATAGTGGCAGAAACAATAAAGAATCCCAACGCTAATAATATCAAACAAGAAGTAACCCAAAAGAAAAAGTAAATAATCCCACCACACTTGACAATCACTCACTCCTGCACACACACACAGTCCAGGCAGGTGGCCTCGAGACAACGTTCAGGGAGCCGGGCAAATCGAGGGCCGGGTAGGCACGAGCAACCACCGCTCCGAGGTTAGCAGCTCCGAATCCTCCGTGCCTCAGAAACTTAACGAATCACGTCAGGATGCCCGTCCTGTGCACACACGCGCACACTCACACACCAGCTGTACGGACAGCAACCACAGTACGGACGGCAGGGGGCCAGAGTACGGACGGCAGCGGCGAGATAACGTGACCTGTTTGCGTAGCTGTTGAACCGTGATATGCGTCCCATCCAAGGAAGAAGAGGGGTGAAGAGCGTGGCGAGGAGGAAAGTCGCCACGTGTCCCACAACTAGTGGGCTACTGGAAGGAGAGGAGCGGAAGAAAAACTCATTAGCACGCGGCTAAAAACAATAACAACGGGCACCGGCGCACTCTACGGCTCACCTCGCTGCCGGCCAAGAACGGCGCACAACCTCCGCAGTGTTGTATGGATCTCAGGAGGAGATGCCGGTCTACTGCAGGACAGCCAGTTAAACTATACTGTAAGATGCACAGCGGGAGATGTAACGCCACATTCCGTAGCGAGCTTACCTGTCGTGGACGGCGAACAGCGAGCGCCGCGACCCGGAAGTGGGCGGGCCAAAGGCAGGGAGCGAGGGACCAGGGAGGGGCGGAAGAAAAACTCATTAGCACGCGGCTAAAAACAATAACAACGGGCACCGGCGCACTCTACGGCTCACCTCGCTGCCGGTCAAGAACGGCGCACAACCTCCGCAGTGTTGTATGGATCTCAGGAGGAGATGCCGGTGTACTGCAGGACAGCCAGTTAAACTATACTGTAAGATGCACAGCGGGAGATGTAACGCCACATTCCGTAGCGAGCTTACCTGTCGTGGACGGCGAACAGCGAGCGCCGCGACCCGGAAGTGGGCGGGCCAAAGGCAGGGAGCGAGGGACCAGGGAGGGCACGCAGCCCATTCATAAATGCGCGACCACACCACCCATTGGCTAATGAGCCAAAGGGGCGTGGTTAAGCCAGAACCTGAATTGACGGTGGTGAGGGGCCTCATACCACTACATATAGTTGGGCCTACATGCGTGTCGAAAAGCCTGACCACATGGCCTCTCCTGCTCTGGAAGACAAAGGAAAGCTTCCAGAACCCTCCAACTGAGGAGGGGTTGGGACTTCACACCTAGGTGACAAACCCTGTCCTGGATGAAACTTCATCAACCTTTGGTCAATGTGTGCCCTTTGACCTATGAGGTCACAAAAACCCATAAAAGCCCAGGTCTTCCTCCTCCTCTCTCTCTCTTGTGGAAGCTCTCCCCCTCAGGGGAGAAGCTCTCTAAACTCTCTCTCTGAAGATCGCTCTTGGAAGCAACGCTCTTTGACTCCACACTCCTCTCCACTCCTGGAGGAGTCGGTAGAAGCTCTTCAACTCCATGCAGGCCTGCCCAGAGTAGCCTGCTGAAACCATCCAGAGGCAGCGACGCAAGAGCCTGCCTAAGAATTCCAGCACGACCGGTCACCACACAAGGTCTGACCCGCAACCAACAGGAACCACCAACCAAGCAACCACTTCACTGGACTTCAACAGGCACATCCAAAGGATCATCTTCCCTTTCCATGGACGGGTAACACAACTGGGCAAAACAAAGAACTGATCACTTTCATGCAACTGGGCTAAACAAAGAACCGATCACTCTAGCATTACACTAGGCTAAGCTAAGAACTTAAATCTTGCTAAGAACTGAATCTTCTTTCATTTGATGTTCGAGTTTGACTTGAAGCTGTGATATTTGGTTGCGTGTTATTCGAAAGTCCATGTTAGTTCTGTTATGCTGTTTCTTCACCGTGCATGCATCTAATGCCTTTCTTTAACCTTAGCACCAACACATCACATGGTCACCTCCACACTTATCACACATGTGATCTCAGTCACATGGTCCCCATCACTCCAGGGGGCCCATTGTCTTTTCTTTTCACTCACACACGCGCGCACGCATACCTACACATCTGTACATAGTACATATAACCTTTTCTAGTTCGTGTGTTTAGACTTTTATTATGTTCTTGATAAATGTTTATTTTTAAACACAACTCTTTTTAATATTGTATGAAAGTGAATCTTGCCAACCTCTACTTTGTCAAGAACTCCACATCCTTCAACCTTATTAACTATTAGTGTGGTAAATTTGATCATTATAAATTAAATTATTAATCAGACTTCCAAATTGGTAGTTAATAATCATATGAGACTACTGATGAATAAATAAGCTAGCTTTCCCTTCCTTTGAAGGGTGGTGCCCCAATTTCTCTTTTATAAATGTAAATTATTATCAAATATTAATATTTTTAATATTAATATTAAGTAATATTTTACTGATAGCTGAATTTATTGATTAAAACCAAGCAACTTATTTAAGGTTACCAAATTTAAGGGCATAACCCTAACATTTTGGTACCTGTGCGAGGCCGAAGGAAAATAGTGAGGGGGGAACGCTACTGTTACCTCCCGTGGTGTACTCCAGGGGTTAACTTGTGAAAGTAAACAAACATAAAGCGCTGGTCAAACTCAAAGGCTCTGCTTAAACCAAAAATGCCACCACTCTTGGGAAGAAGAAGAAAAATTAAACGAAAACACCACCACACTGGGGGAATAATGAGTACCTAATAATACTGGTTCTTCTCCATCTGAGGAGAAACAGGCCACACGAAATAAAAGATACGCGGCCATGAGGCTCGGAGCCCACAACCACCACTCTGTGCTGCTCACAAGAGTGTCTTGCTCTCTCTCTGAGTCTGACGCCACGCTCTTGGTCTTCTCCAGCTTTGCACGCGCCCAGCCCTCCTGGATTCTCTTGTATTTAACAGGGCTGGGCTGATTAGCTGAGTGGAAACTGCCGCGGGGGCGAGGCGGGCCGATCACCTGCGGGAGAGACAGAGACACACCCACACAGCATTGGCAACTCTACGGCCTTCGGGTTGTGATACCCCCCTCCATAAAACACAACCAATTAGCATTTGGTTTGTGCCCTACAACCACACGGTTAATGGTAGAGGGTTTACACAACAATGCACAGGACAAGTTAAAAAGTACTATACTTGACCCACGGGACAGAGCATCAGCCATCACATTCTCCACCCCTTTCCTGTGTTTTACAACTATGTTGTATTCCTGCAACAACAGGGACCAACGTAGCAACCGCTGGTTATGGTTGCACATCCTGGTCAGGAAAGTGAGAGGGTTGTGGTCAGTGTACACTACCACCGGGGAAACGCTGGATCTGGTGTATACCTCGAAGTGCTGGAGTGCAAGAAAAATGGCCATGGCCTCCTTCTCAGTGGTGGAATAATTAAGTTGGTGGCCCTTGAACTTAGCAGAGAAGAAACACACGGGATGTGGCACTCCATCTGCACCATCCTGGAGGAGCACAGCACCGGCGCCTATGACGCTAGTATCCACTTCCAATTTCAAAGGGACTGGAAATTGGGTGCCGCTAAAACTGGCGCACTGCACAGGAGGGACTTTGCACCTTCAAAAGTGTGCTGACACTCTGTGTTCCACACAAAGGGGACTTTGTGGCTGCATAAGGACGTAAGAGGAGGGACAACTATTGAAAAGTTATGGCAGAAACACAGATAATAGCCAGTCATTCCTAAAAACTGACGGAGTTCACGTCTGGTGGCAGGGACCGGATACTCAACCACAGCTGAGATCTTCGCCTCCACAGGACAACTTGACCGTGCCCCCACCTGTTTACCCAGATAGGTGACTGTGGCTTTACCAAACTCACACGTCATGAGATTTAGAGTCAGATGTGCCTCTGCAAATTGTTTCAAAACTGCCTGTAAGCTAATAACATGGCTTGACCAGTCATTTGAATGGCTCACTACATCATCCAAATGTAGTGGTATGAGGCCCCTCACCCCAGTGTCAATTCAGGTTCTGGCTCACCATGCCCCTTTGATTCATTAGCCAATGGGTGGCGTGGCTGAACTTTATGAATGGGCTGCATGCCCTCCCTGATCTCCCGCTCCCTGCCTTTGGCCCACCCACTTCCGGGTCGCGGTGCTCGCTGTTGTTGGCATTCCCCATTACATCAAATTCACCCCCCTCGTGTCGCCACAAACCTGGCATTGTCGGCAGGAACCACTCAGTGGAGGCAGAGACGTGTTTAATGTTTGTTTCTTTTTATGTGCCTTTTTAATATTTCAGATTGTCTGATGTGAGTGTGTATGGGTGGCAGCGTCGCAGTAACGGTGAGTGTATTATTCATTTATTTGTACCCGAAGCATTAGTAGCTCCCTTGCAGCCATGCAGACATGAAGGCAGAACTCCAGGAACTGCGGGATTTGGTGGCACAACTGAGGGCAGAGAATGACACGTTGCAGCACCAGCAGGCTGCGGCCATGCCAGGTCCCAGTGTGGCACCTGCCAGCTCTGTTGAACCTCTGCACACACCATCCACTCCTACCGCTCCAGTAACTGAGCGGCTGGTCCTTGTCCCCCGTGACAGAAAGTGTCCTGTATTTAGGGGTAGGGTGGGGATTAGACTAGAGGAATGGATTGAGGAAGCTCAGGCCTGCATGAGGGCTCACCACTTGTCCCCATCGCACTGTGCGTTTTTCTTGTTTGACCATTTGGAACGAGAGGCGCGTGAAGAGATTAGGGATCGCTGAGCCGCAGACCGCAGCGATCCGGCCAGAATTATTGCTGTCCTGCGCGAGTTGTATGGTTGCACTGACTCCTATGTTGCCCTACAGGAGGCGTTCTTTTCAAAGCGGCAGCAAGAGGGGGAGACTCTTCAAGAGTTCTCTCTCGCTTTAATGAGTTTAATCACAGTAAAGCAAAGTGCGCCCAGTGAGATGCTCAATGCCGATGTTTTGCTGCGTGATCAATTCATTGAAAATGTTATTGACGGTCCCCTTCGCAGAGAGCTAAAACAACTTGTATGCAGGCAGCCAACTGCCTCTCTGCTAGATGCTAGAGCGGAGGCCATTAGGTGGGAGCGAGAAGGATTGCCAGGGGGTGCACATGGCCGTAGCCACTCGGTTCCTTTAATGACCGGTTTGCAGTATGGGGTCCAGACTGCTCCTTCTGTGTCTAGCCCATCCCATGTGTCAGAGTTGCAGGAGGTGAAGCAAATGCTGAAGCTCCAGCAGGACCAGCTTAACCGTCTAACGGAGACTATTGCCCAGCTGCAGCTCAATCAGCAGCGTAATCATCTTCCCCACCGTGGTCCAGTAATCTGCCAGCGGTGTCGGCGGCCTGGCCATTTCGCCAGGGAGTGCAGAGCGGAACGGTTCCATCCTCAAACGTCAGTGTCTGCCTCCTCGTGGCCAGCGTCTCGGCGAGATCCAGCTCAGCCATCGGGAAACTAGTGCCCGTCGAGCTGCAGAGCCAAAATTCAAGGGGAGCTGTCACTGGCTCAACAGAAATGTTAAAGGATGGGGGAGAAGGTAAGCTAATTAGTGTTTGTGTCATGGTCTGTGTGCCTCCTAGGTTCTCTGCTTGCTCTCATGGTGATTTTCTTCTCCACTCCCCCTCAGCAGGCTGGAGCAGGAGGAGGGAGGGGCTGGTTACTGCTGCAGATCATCAGGCGACACACCTGATTGCCATCTCCTCATCACTCTCTCCCTATTTAAGCGGCCTCCAAACCTTCATCAGTGCCGGACTATTGCCTTGTATCTTCACAGCACACGCGCTCGCAGCAGTGATTCTCCCCGTGCCAAGTCCTGCTCCTCCTGTTGCTCTTTGTGATCCTCCCATGCTTTACACCATCATTGAGTTTCTGATTAACCTGTTAGCATATCTGCCGTTTTCCCAGTTTAGAGATTTTCTGTTCCTGCTATCTTGCCATCTCTGTTTCCCCAGAGACTGACTTTGTTGCTTACGCTTCGCGGTGATTTTCTGTTGATTACTTTTTTCCCTGACGGCATTTTTTGTGTTACACTTTGTTCAATAAATTTTTGTTGTTACGTCTCTGCATTCTGGGTCCTGGGTCATGTCATTATGGGGGGTGTAACTGTTCCTTGTTTAGTGGACACTGGGTCTATGGTGTCCACAATTCGTGAAAGCTTCTTCCGGCAGCATTTTGAGACGTGGGGGCAAGAGAGACTCCAGTCTTGTCATTGGCTTTAGCTTCAGGCGGCCAATGGGCTGCCTATTCCCTACCTTGGTTACTTGGAAGTAGAGGTTGAGCTCTGTGGCAGGACTTTGCCTGGGTGTGAGCTATTGGTTGTTAAAGACCCTCCAGGTAATGCTTCTCCCCTTGCTCCAGGTTCTGGGGATGAACATCTTACGTAGATGCTACAGCACCCTGTTTGGGCAACATGGCTCCGCCCTTTTCCATCTGCCCACGGTGACTGAAGCACCAAAGCCTGTGGTGCAGGTGCTGCAGAGATGCCAGCAGGCTTCTCTTACTTCTCCTGCTGATGTCATCAGTGTGGTCAAACTGCGGGGTAAGAAAGCTTGCCGTATATTTGGCGGCACTATTCAGCTGGTTCCTGCCACCTGCTCTACCCAGCACTCTGGGACCACTGTGCTTTTTGAGACCTCTGATCGAGGCCTTCCTGCTGGGCTGCTGGCGTCTCCAGCGTTGGTTCGAACTGAGAGGGGAACTGTGTATTTGCCGGTTGTGAATGTGGGCACCTCTGATGTGTTGCTTTACCCTCAGTGCCGTGCGGGAAGTTAGTGTGGTGAGTTTGCCTTCTGGTGTCAGGGAAATTCCTTCTTACCTGGCCACTGTCGCGTCTCAGGCGGTTATGCCTACACTACAAGATCAAATAGATGCAGTTGACCTGTCTGCTTTATCAGCAGCAGAGCAGAAGGATGCTCGTCTCCTCCTATGGAAATATGCTTCTGTTTTTTCCTCACACGATGATGACTTGGGCTGCACAAATTTAATAACCCACGAGATCCCGCTTCTCGATGACACTATTCGTCAGCGCTATCGGCGTATCCCGCTATCCGAGTATGAACATCATTCAACATCATTCCTGAGATCCTGGTGCAGAAACTGCTGCAGCTGGGCCTCTCCATCCCCATCTGCCAGTGGATTAAGGACTTTCTTACCGATCGCCCACAATCCGTCAAACTTGGCACACACTGCTCTTCCACCATCACCCTCAGCACCGGCTCCCCACAAGGGTGTGTATTGAGTCCCCTCCTCTTCACTCTCTACACGTCTGACTGCACCCCGACCCATCCCTCGAACACCATCATCAAGTTCGCTGATGACACCACCGTGGTCGGACTTATCCAAGGGGAGGATGAGGCAGACTACAGGGATGAGGTAAAAAGGCTGGCGGAGTGGGGTACAGTAAATAACCTCCCACTAAACATTCAAAAAACCAAAGAAGTCATTCTGGACTTCAGAAAGGGCAGAGCAGACCCAGCCCCGCTACATATCAACGGGAACAGCGTGGAAAGGGTCCACTCCATCCGATTCCTGGGCGTGCAGATCTCGGAGGACCTCTCCTGGTCGACCAACACCGCGGCGGCTGTGAAGAAGGCACAGCAGCGACTCCACTTCCTGAGGGTGCTCAGAAGAAACAACCT